>JASANB010000421.1:0-42500 GCA_030248155.1 Sabatieria punctata
CAAGAATACATAATAAACTAGCAAGAATGCTCCACTCAACGGCCGGCCGGCCTACCATGCGCTGCGCCAATATTTCAGGACTGGTTGCGAACGTTCGCAACCCCTCCTGAAATTTCAGGACTGGTTGCGAAATTCCCAACCTGTCCTGAAAAAACGCAAGCAGCTTATGACAGGCCAACATGATTTCAGAGAAATCATGCGCCGTCCAAAAATTTTCGGATTTGTGAGCTAATTAATAATTAGAAATATTTAATAAGCGGCGCATTCTTGGTGTAGTAGGCTACCGGCCAGGTGAAGTCTATGTCGTCTGTCGTGTGTCTGTGTGCGTCCTACCGCAGTTCTCAGTTGGTGCAGGCAACAGAGGCAGAGTTTGCACGCGTGCGTGTCCTCCTTTTTCTCTTCTTTTCTTGTTTATTTTTAACCGTAACCGCAAAAACAGAGGTTTAAGAGGCAGTCCATGAAAAAGTCGAACCTTCCCAGGAACAGCCTTGTACAGCTGATTTTTCAAAATCTGCGTAGACAGCTGTAACTTTCAGACTTTGTAGAACACGGAAGGTCATGGAAGTATTTGCTATCCGATTTTCTCTAAGTGCCCTAGAACCAAAATTACGGTCCTTCAAAAATCGCTATTTTGACTGTTTTTGCCAATGAAGTCCCGACTTCAAAACGGCATAACTCGGTTTGGAGTGGGCCGATTCTGATGTGATATGTCTTATTAAAGAGGTAATTTGACCCTCTATCAGCCTATATGCACAGCAGAATTCAATTCCATCTACAACCTTTTCGAATGTTTTTTGACTTTGAGAGGCCATATCTCAAAAATGAATGGGGTTATACGGCAAGGTTAGGACAGATTCGAAATCTACATGCAATTTTGCGTCTGATGGTCATATTTGTGTTTCTCAAAGCTTGGAGCTCAACAACCAAAAGTTCGGTCGAATGTAGCCAGTCAAAATCCTCATTTTTCCTTTTTTCAAACGAGCTGCTTGACATTGAAACGCTATAAGTCAGTCGTGATTTATATGTTTTTTACTGCAAATACATCATTTTAGAGGCAATCGAATAAGCTGTCAGACCATACAGACTAGGTGGCCCAATATTGCTTTTTCACTGTTTAACACACCTTCAACTTTGGCAGACAATAACTCAAAAATGAACATGGTTATACGGTAATGTGATGGCAGATTCGAAATCTACTCGCAATTTCACGTCTGATGGTTATAATACTGTTGCTCAAAGCTTGGAGCTCAGCTGTCAAACGTTCGATTGAATGTAACTGGTTAGAATAAGTCGTTTTGCTCTTTTCAAACGCGCTGTCTGACATTGAAAAGCTGTATGTCAGTAACAGTAATGAGCAAACTATTTCTACTGTAATATTGAATAAGCTTCCAAACCATGTTCACTGGATGGTTCAATAGTGCTTTTTCACTATTTCACTACACAGTACAGAGCATCACCTAAATAAGTAATTGAAAAGATCTGCAGAGACTATCAAACAATTTTCACCAAGTACACATAACTAGGCAACTGAACAATAGTGCTTACTGTAATAATAAGAATGGACTACCCTAAAGGATAAATATCGCACACTGACATAACAATCGAAAACTATAATCAGGCGATCTGCTATGAATTTCTCCGTTTAAGTTAAATTACTTCTAATGCTAATTGCAATATTCATGCAGCAAAATTTGCCCACAAGATGTCTTCAACTGTTTCATATTCTTCATCTTCAACATATTCATCATGCCTGATATAGTGAAATTCACTGTTTTGACTGGTGACATCATCCATTTCTGCAAATTCTGGGTCTTCCACTACAGGCCCTGGTTGTCGCTCATTTGCATATTTTCGCCTTTTTGGTTGTGGAGGGGCAGCTGGCGCAGTAGTGGTGGTAGGTGTTACAGTACCTTCACGCTGTTGTCGTGCAATATGAGAGAAGTAACTCATTATCTGCGTTTCAGTCAGATATTCACTCTTGTCAAATATCAGCTTACCATCTGCAATTTTGTTCATTATGCAAGTGTTATAATTTTCCGATATCGTGTTAATCCTATTTGATGAGTTTTGCTGGCATTAAAAATGCACAGCAATTTTTTCAATGTTTAAAGGTAGTCGATAGGTTTAACTCATCATTTTTATGTCCTCTTGGTCTGGTGATCATGCTGAAAATTATAAACAGCTTTCCATTCCACATCCAGATTTGTTAACTGAAAATGTGTATACAGCTATAAAAAACCGTTCTGTGAGTGGATTTTGTTTGGTCGCTTCAATATGCACGAACACCACTTTTGCAGCGTTTCTGTTTGCTCCATCAGCTACAGAACATAGAGTTTCCTTTTGCATATATGCATGCTACATGGGTCTGTTTATTGCTCCAATGGACGGCATTCTGAGGTTTATCTTGCTGTTGTGGATGGTACATATGATACAGTGCAGTGAAACAGTGAAAAAGCACTATTGAACCATCCAGTGAACATGGTTTGGAAGCTTATTCAATATTACAGTAGAAATAGTTTGCTCATTACTGTTACTGACATACAGCTTTTCAATGTCAGACAGCGCGTTTGAAAAGAGCAAAACGACTTATTCTAACCAGTTACATTCAATCGAACGTTTGACAGCTGAGCTCCAAGCTTTGAGCAACAGTATTATAACCATCAGACGTGAAATTGCGAGTAGATTTCGAATCTGCCATCACATTACCGTATAACCATGTTCATTTTTGAGTTATTGTCTGCCAAAGTTGAAGGTGTGTTAAACAGTGAAAAAGCAATATTGGGCCACCTAGTCTGTATGGTCTGACAGCTTATTCGATTGCCTCTAAAATGATGTATTTGCAGTTAAAAACATATAAATCACGACTGACTTATAGCGTTTCAATGTCAAGCAGCTCGTTTGAAAAAAGGAAAAATGAGGGTTTTGACTGGCTACATTCGACCGAACTTTTGGTTGTTGAGCTCCAAGCTTTGAGAAACACAAATATGACCATCAGACGCGAAATTGCATGTAGATTTCGAATCTGTCCTAACCTTGCCGTATAACCCCATTCATTTTTGAGATATGGCCTCTCAAAATCAAAAAACATTCGAAAAAGTTGTAGATGGAATTGAATTCTGCTGTGCATATAGGCTGATAGAGGGTCTAATTACCTCTTTAATAAGACATATCACATCAGAATCGGCCCACGCCAAACGGAGTTATGCCGTTTTGAAGTCGGGACCTCATTGGCAAAAACAGTCAAAATAGCGATTTTTGAAGGGCCGTAATTTTGGTTCTAGAGCACTTAGAGAAAATCGGATAGCAAATACTTCCATGACCTTCCGTGTTCTACAAAGCCTGAAAGTTACAGCTGGCTACGCAGATTTTGAAAAATCAGCTGTACAGACCAAGGTTCGATTTTTTCATGGACTGCCTCTTAAAGTCCGTCCGTGGTTAGATTGTACTAGGTAGGGATATTGGTAAGTTATGCCGCCCGTAAAGCACCGAGCGGCCAGCCGCGGCCTGTCCGTGATTTGAATTTATCCAATTTTAGTTCCCTTTGAGTAGTGATGTAAAAAATTAATTTAATTGTAATTGAAATTCGCATAATTGGCCCGTTTTTAATTTAAATTCAATTAATTTAATTTAATTGAAATTCAAAAGTTAGGCCATAATTTAATTGTAATTGAATTGAAATTCGCCTGGAATTTCAATTATATTTTCAATTATTCCCTGTGGTGAATGTAAGGAAATACGTAAGTATTAGAGAGTATTAGAGTATTGCAAAATGACTTCAAACAAAAATCTATCTAGGGTTTGACACCTCTTTATCACTGACCTCGGATGATGGATGGATTGATTGTCCGGGCGGGCCATTGCCCCTGCGTTAGGCAACACTACTAGGCCCATCTCGCACACCCTCATCCTGCCCTTCCTTCGCTGCCTTCACTACTAGCCTAAACACATACTCGGTGTCAGTCTGGGCGGGACGGGTCTCAGTGGCACTGTCCCCGTTCCCGTATGTCCCAAACTCACAACATATGTGGTTGCTATTGTAGCTTAGGCCTGCGTTGGGCTTTGTACCAACGACCAAATCTTTGCGGCAAGAAAATTCCCCCCACCGAGTGGATGAACGCACGACCACGCGCACAGTGACTTTGCGGCCTAAACCACTACACCAACTGTGCCAGCTTATACTGACCTCACTAATTTTTGTAACTTTTTATGCTCTGCTTTCTATTTCGTAGTTCGTAAAAGTAAAAAAACAGTGATTTTTTATGTATAGTGACACCCCTTTTTGGGCGAAGGCACCTAGGAAGTGATGTTGTTCAAAAAACACCGAAACCTTCAGATTATGTACTAATGTATATTAATGAACTAAATGTAAGTTTCATCCAGAATGCCATTTTGTGCGATCTTAAAAGGCAACTTTTTAAAAATTTTCTCGGCTGGTCAGGCAGTACACTAACCAGGTGTCTCTAAGCTTTTACACGGACATTTTTCGAAGTCCTGAGCCACTGTCACTGTCTTTTAACAGCAAAATACAACAATTTTCAAAAAATTGAAAAAATAATTGAAAAAATTGCATAATTGAAATTTTCCAAAGTTCCATAATTTAATTGAAAATATAATTGTAATTGAAAATAATGGAAAACTATTTCAATTAATTTAATTTAATTTAATTGAAATTAAAAACGGAGCCCATAATTTAATTGTAATTGAATTGAAATTCAAATTCCATAATTTTACATCACTACCTTTGAGCTACTGGACTGTCCCCTCAGTACAGTATGTGATGTCCAATAGCAACACCAATAATTCCTGCAAGTTTCGAAGCCGTACTCTTTGAATTACCGAAAAAAATTGAATTCACCCTGCTGACCAACCTGATTCTGAGTTTTCGGTTCATAAAATCAGCATGAGCGTGAATTTTTGCACCAAGTTTGACCGATATTACTATCCTTTGTTTTTGCTGAAAATTTGAGCCAAATAGATAAACCCAGAACGAAACCTTTGAGTGAACCCGAAAAAGTGGAGAGGACACCTTTTTGTGCAATTGTGTATCTGTCTGTACATACTTTGTATCATTCTATTCTAAGCCACTTTATTTGATGAAAAGACGGAACTGGGAATACGCCGTAATCTACATCCTGACTGATTGTAAAGTTAACCAGTACGTATGCTAGAGAGCTGGGCCCGTAACTGTGAACTCCTGCTAGACAACAGAACCTCTGAACGTCAGGCCTAACACAACAGAGCGACCAATCACGCCAACCGTAATGATAAGATACCACCCTGCCGCTCAGTTACGTTGAAGTGAAGGGAAGTGACTTCGGTTTAGCGTTTATTCTGAAGGTGTGTGATCCCAATCATCGGATTACTTTACGGTCAGTTAGGCTGTTAATTACCGGCACTCATACAATACTATTGGCCGCCCGCCAGAGCGCTTGGCTGCACCGCGCAGCCCAATAACTGACGTCAGTAGGAGCGGACGCCGCAGGGCCATTTTCTGATTTACGGGAAAGAGAAAAACTTCAATTTTGCTTCATCAACTGAGAGCGCACATGGATACACTACAGAAGTAGACTTCACCTGATTTATAGGCTACACTAAGAATGCTAGATATTTCTAATTTATTAATTAGCTCGCAAATCTGAAAATTTTGGCCGGCGCATGATTTCTCTGAAATCATGTTGGCCTGTCATAAGCTGCTTGCGTTTTTTCAGGGCAGGTTGGGAATTTCGCAACCAGTCCTGAAATTTCAGGAGGCGTTGCGAACGTTCGCAACGAGTCCTGAAATATTGGCGCAGCGCATGGTAGGCTGGCCGGCCGTTGAGTGGAGCATTCTTGCTAGTTTAATATGTATTCTTGGTATGTATGTATGTATGTATGTATGTATGTATGTATGTATGTATGTATGTATGTATGTATGTATGTATGTATGTATGTATGTATGTATGTATGTATGTATGTATGTATGTATGTATGTATGTATGTATGTATGTATGTATGTATGTATGTATGTATTGAAAAGAGTTTACTTGTTAGAACAAACAAAACAATGAATATACAGACTAGACGAGTAGGGTAAATACACATTTCTTTCAGTATGTATTCAAACCACAAAGATACGGTACAGTCATTATTAACGACATAGACGTACAAACAATCAAAATAGCAGACTCTTCTATTCACAATCCTTATCTCTTGCGTTTTCAGCAGAACCATCATCCGATTACTTCTTCATTCGCTTCTGGGCATTGCTGGCCATAGCCATTCTATTCCTGTTCCAAGCTTCAATCGAATCCGGCATGGTCTTGTTGGTCAAAAGAGCCTTGGTTCCGACTTTTATGTCGGTATGTCGCGTCATGAGAATAATCCAGTTGATCACCGGGTTGATGTTGCTTATCAGATAAGCATTTATAACCAGGGGGTCGTACAAATCTTTATCCTCATCTAGCATGTGCGTGATAAGAATGCCCAAATTAGGCACTCCAAAAAAGAGCATCGTAAAGCCGCAACTAATCGCCAAACTCTTGGTAAATTTAGTTTGTTTTTTCATCGCTTTTAGATCGCTGGCTTTAATTTGTCCACTGTCAGTAATTCGATTGTTGTGTCGGTTGTACAAAACCAGAAGTACGCCGTACAGTGCAATACTCAAGCACGTACCCCCGATCTGGACCGCATAAAGCAGCTGGTACACATACGGATCTACTCCATAAGCCGTGTAGCAAAAAGCTTCTACGTTTGGCTCTGTGTGAAAAAGAGCCGACACGGCTCCGACCACCCACATAACGCAACAAAGGAGATACGGTAGAAAAATTGAAATCCATGCGTATTTTGTGCTGAAGCCCAAGTATTTGAGCGGTATTTTCACCGCCAACAATCGATCAAACGACACCACACTTAGCATAAGTCCTTGTAAGGGAAATGTCAACAACCAAATAATGTTATGGACAGTCAAAAAGCAATCTCTGCGAGAAACCAGTTTATCGTGTTGTTCGGACGCTATCAGACGGATTCTGTAGATCCCGGCCGCCAGTGCCGCCACTCCGTTCAAGCCATCACTGGTCATAAGTCCGAAAATAATTATATATTCCTTGCACTGTCTTAGCGCACGATGTTTTAGAATGGTGAGAATTATTAGAGAGGTGGAGAGAATTATGAAAATTCCCTCGACTACGTAAAGTATGAAACGCCGAGCTTGATATGAAGTAGGGAATTCGGAATAGGGCGGCATATTCTACTGAGTTCGATTTCTTAAAGAGCCGACTTTAGAGGGTACATAGCGTGCTAGCCAGTTCTAATAACTTCACGCGAGTTTATTCGTATCTAGCAAACAGTTTAGGAGGGAAATTGATTAAAGGTTCATCCGCCGAAGGGGGAGGGGGTCTGAGCCCAAATTTTGGGAGGGGGTTTGGGCACTAAAAACGCTCAAAAATCGCAAAAAATCGTAACATTTCGGCTAAAAATCGTCAAAAGTCGCTAATTTGGGCTGAAATACAGCTAAAAAGTGCTGTTTTGCAGGCGATTTTGGCAAGCTGTCTGAAATTGCAACAAATCGCAAAAATTTGCTCAAAAAATTACTTGCTAGAAAAATCGGAAGGGGTTGGAAAAATCGTCTCGGGGGGGGGGGGTCCCCATCCGGCGGGGGTCTGGCCTAAGTCGGTGGGGGTCAAACCTCCCTGTTACTTGTATGGGGCTACCCCCATTGAAAGGCTCTGAAAAAGAGCGCGGGCTGTCCTGAGCTGCCCGAAAGGACAGTGGAACTAAAAAACAAATCATTAGACCAGTGTAGAATCTACAACTCAAATCCAATTGGTTTCAGTTGTTTTGCTTCCAACAGTTCAAGTTTAACAAACAGGACACACCTGTATGTACCTAACCTACACTGTTTAGGAACAAAATTGTCATGCATACATGTAACAGGGGGGTCGGGGGGGTTCGGCCCCCCACCCGACTTAGGCCAGACCCCCCCCCCCCGGATGGGGACCCCCCCCCCCCGAGACGATTTCACCGACCCCCCCTCCGATTTTTCTGGCAAGTAAATTTTCGAGCAAATTTTTGCAATTTTTTACACTTTCACACACAAAAATTGCCAAAATCGCCTGCAAAACAGCACTTTTTAGCTGTATTTCAGCCCAAATTAGCGATTTTTTGGCGATTTTTAGGCCAAAAATTGCGATTTTTCTCGATTTTTGAGCGTTTTTTAGTGCCCACCCCCTCCCCCAAAATTTTGGCTCAGACCCCCCCGGCCGGCGCCAGACCCCCCCCAACCCCCCCTCCCCCCATCGGCGGATGACCTGTTACATGTATGTTGTCATGAAAATAATTATCTTTGGGGTGCAGCTGAAAACTACGAAGTTTAAAGGGGTAGTTGGCTAAACTTCAAAAGGGTGAGGGGTGTAAAATATTGACAAAGTTTACGGGCGGCCCCAAAACTGAAGTTTCGTGTTGTTGGCTGAGCAGTGTTTGCTATTGGGTATGCCAAAAATAATATTTTTTCTCCAAAAACTCCGTCGCCTATACTGTATTTGATTTTACACTGCAGACAGAGACAGAAAGAAAGAACCGGTTTACATTCAGAGATACGTAGACTTAGCTAAATCCAGCTTTTAGTTCCTAAAGCCGACGGTCGTTTGTTTGCCTAGTGATGTTTTTGTAAGGCGAGCTGATAGTTTATCTTTGGCTTAAAGAAGACTTTGCATTCTTGGCCGCTAAAACTAGCCCCTCTTCGATCTTTGCTCTGTCTGTCTGTCTATCTTCTCTGTTCCGTCTACCTGCTGTCTATCTCAGATAGTCATGGGTAAGAAAGAACAAACTTTCTGGGTAAAATTCTAAGCCTACAATAGGAACCGTAGATGTTTAGGAGCTTGGGAGGAAGTGAAGGCGTTGGGCGAGCAGGCAATGACTGAATGGAAAGACAAACAATTCAAGAAAGTTGTCAATGACTATTACGCCGATGACTGTGTCTGCGTGTTCCCAAAGTTTGGAAAAATCACCGGAAAATCTGGTATCCCTTCACCGTTTTAGGCGAACACTCTAAAATTATAGAGATTTTTGT
Organism: Sabatieria punctata; assembly: GCA_030248155.1. Taxonomy (NCBI): domain Eukaryota; kingdom Metazoa; phylum Nematoda; class Chromadorea; order Araeolaimida; family Comesomatidae; genus Sabatieria; species Sabatieria punctata. The sequence goes on from JASANB010000421.1 coordinate 9,047, forward strand.
TCGCGTCAAACACGCGAACATAGGGAAACCTACGATGAACACTTTTCAGCAGTCTTGTCTGTTCGTCATTAAAACCACAAAAAGCTACACTCTACTAAAAGATTTAGATTGTTTTATTGGATTACCCGTGCTCTATGTTACTGTAATTCTATATATTTTTGACAAATTGATTAGGAATAAGACAAATTTTCAGAATTTTTGAACACCGTTGAAGTAATGGTGGCCGAATATGGAGAGATGTTGCCAGAAGAATACAACAGAGAAGCGGTTGAGTGTTGTGATACCTGTGTGATCGAACTGCAAACTTACACATACGGAGGTCAACCTGGCTAGTAAGTACAGTCCCGTTACTATCCATAATTTGTTTGTTTAAGTTGCATTGTCCTTCCGGGCACCCTGCGCTCTTATGAGAGCCTTTCAATGGAGTGCCCTGCCTACAAACATCTCTCCCCTTTGCTGTGATCAGGTGTTTAGGCACCTCAGGTTCGGTTCCCATTTACCTATCTAGCCATCACGGCTTTCGTTGGCCTGGGTTGGGCTTTATGTCCACTACTTTACATTACAATCCGTTCCACCGGTTGGTTTCGAACCCACAAAAGCTCTCGCAGATGCCGGGGCCGCTGTGACACACAAGATGGCGTAAACTACCCTGAACCACAACGCGACCCAAATGCCTTAATTCTTTGGCAGGTTGAAATAGTAAAAACGTCCTACTCTGTCCTATACTATGGGGGTATTTTTGTATGTTTCAGTGGAATGATAGTATGGAAGAAGTGCGGCGGCAAGTGGCTTATCAAGTATGAACTTCAGAGCTTTCAGTGAAGATTTCTCCGTCTGTTATACTCATTTTTGTCCAGTCAGTATGCGGTAGATAGGTTTATTATGGATGCCAAGAATTCTGACACTGTGACTTGAATTAGCGATATGTAGTGTATAAACCAAGTAAGCGGCGTTTAGGGTGTTCCATTTTTCTGCTCTGTTAGATTTCTTGCCAGGAAACAGTGTACTACAGCTCATATGGGATCTTGATACGTACGTACCTGTTAGTAAATGTACTATAAATAACGTAAAATAGCTGTTTGAAAGCTAATTGAGATATTTCAGGTTCAGGTGGCGAATTATATTTGATTTAATTTCTGCTTGACAGAGATTTTGACTGAAGTTAACGTCCTAGTCCTTTTGGCTGAACGAAATTGCTACGTACTGGAAGAAGTTTACGGTCGGTCACTAGTAAACACAACACACGCAACACAATCACAATCACTCAAAGCAACTACACAGTAAGAACACACTCAAACACTCATACAAAACAATCAAACTCTTCATCACGTGCAAAATATTTGTGTTCTCCATGCAAAAATGTAACAGATCATCAGCCGATGGTGGGAGGGGAGGGGTCTGGCGCCGGCCGGGAGGTCTGAGTCCGAATTCTAGGGGAGCAAAACGCTCAAAAATCGCAAAAAGCGCAATTTTAGTCTCAAAACCTTCTCTTCTCTCTTCTCTTCTCTTCTGTCACGCCCCCTAGTAGTCGGCAAGACTGCTTAGGTATGACACACAATAACCGAATATCAGTTGGGAGCACACTGTACGTATGTACGTACAATGGATTGAATTGAATTGAATTGAATTGATTGAATTTTTGAGCGATAAACAATGGAAAGTTGCTACATTGTGGGATCTTTGCACTGCCAATGAAACCCATGTGGAAATCGATCATTGAGAAAAACGCTGTGAAAATTTGAAAAATTAATAGTAACTTTTGACTTGTCTGCATTGGGTTCTTCTAAATCTGCAAAAGTAGAATCATATATATCACAATAATGAGATGAAGTGGGCCGCGTCAGTGGCTCAGTGGGTAGCTCGCTGCCTCTGAGTCACGGCGGCCGCTGCATCCCTAGTAGTTGTAGTGGTTCATCCTCTCGGCGTGGCAAGTTTCTTGCTGCAAAGAGTTGGTCGTCGGCACAACGCTCCACCCAGGCCACCGAAAACTGGTTACAGTGAGTAGGTAAAATGGGAACCAACTGGATCTGCCGTTGCACGGAAAGCCGCTCCTAAAAGCATGCCGCGTTGGAGAGAAGATCAACGACGTCAGGAGCCGTCTGAGAAACCAGCATTACGGCCTATACCGGTTTACTCCTCCTCCGCCGGGCGGCCGCTGGGAGCTGTCAGCACCATGACGTCACCACGCCAGGCACTCTCTTAGTACCTGGCGCCCAACAGCATGGCTTGAGTGGCTTGGCAGTGAAAGAAGGGCAAACGTCCGAGATGACGATATAAGGGGCAACGAAATGGACCGTGCAGGTCTGATCGTAGGGCCGTACATTGTACGACCCCCCCGCCAGATCGGATCGGATCGGATCGAGATGAAGTGGGAATTGCGCTAGACAAATTGATTTTGAGGGGTATTTAAACAAATCTTTTTTTTTTAACGAAAGTGTTTTATTGATTAATATTTAAAATAAGATTAGTACAATGGTTAGTACATAAAGATGACTAGCAGCTGGATCTGATGTCACTGTTTGTTTGTAGGTAGAGCAGTTTTCTTAGCACTGATTAATTTAGAATAAATGATAGACCTCCTGTTATGGACTCAGTACGTCAAAGAAACGCAGATATTTATCCCAGGTTTGCTTAAAAACATCTTCTTTTTTTAGCATTTTGTTTGCAAAAAATGCAGTTTTTAAACTAGCCTTGATAAAGTGTTGAAACGTCATGACTGACAGCTCTTTGACTTCATTTCTTGATAGATTATAGATAAACTGCTTTGTGTAAATACCTAGCAAGTTCAACACCTTTGAATCCACGTGCAAGTCATACTCTGACCAAAAAGCGCAGAAATCAATCGAAGGAAATCTGTTGATGGTCCACGTCGTAAATGAGTGTTCCAGATTCTCCATACTCGTTTTGCAAGTGGACAGTAGTATAACATATGTTCAACTGTGTCTGTGCTTCCTAAATGGCACTGTTTGCACTGCTTATCTTCCACTATTCTCCTGTAATACAAATACGCTGGTGGGAAAATCTGTGACAACAGATATGAAAGTTACGTAGTTAACGTGTAGATACAGTTGAGCTCGTTACATGCTTTTTCGAACAGCTCTCCGGAACCCAGTACTTTTCACACCATCTTGCTTAGCTGTCGCATTTTCATACATTTTGAAAGCTTGTATTTTTGTACAAGGATTATATGTTGGTTCATATAAAACTGGATATATTTTCTAAGCTTATAGTTGATCCATGGCCCGAATGATTCCGCCATCTAACAGGAAGTGCTGTCCACATTTTGTTCCATTGCTTTTTATCTATTGCCAAACCAGGATACCGATTTAGCACTTCCTGATAGCTGAAAAAATTACCATCATCTCCCAACAAGTCACGGACCTTAGTCAAACCGTTGGCTTTCATAACCGGATTATAATACATACGCTTCGGCTGCCCTGTCTTAACATCTCGGTTATTGAAAAACAAATCTTAAGACTATGAAGAGTTTCAGAAATAGTGTAGTGCAGTGTCAGCAATTGGACTGAGGAAGTACGTAAGACAAGAGCATTGTGCCATTCTCTCAGGCTTTGCATGCCTGTAAAAGTTAGGATTAGTATCAAACTAATGACATTTAAAGACAGAAAAATTGACAGAAAATGAAAGTAATTTGTAAAATATTTAAGGAATTGTGTGACCAGACATGTTCAATTCTTTCTTTAGGTTTGAAAAGTGGCTGTAAATATTGTCTAGTTTTGAAAATTCTGAACTTGCCTGCTGCAAAACAGTTGATTTCTTGGGCAGATATTATTTTTATAGTTTCTGCTTAGTTGTTTCCTTGCCAGCATTTTCCTCATTTGAAATTCGTCTGTGAATTCAGTAGTAGAGCAGCGCAGCTGCATTTTGAGATTTGCTTGAGTTCTACCATTGAACTGATAGCATTTGGGAGTTAACTTAATTCATCTTTGTGTCTGCGCACACCTGGGCTATTGTCCTCGTGCCTAACTGGTATATGATTATCTATGGTCGACCTGACTAGGGATCCGTCTGCTGCACCAAGGCATCCATGAATTCGTAATGTTGTGGATGTACAGTATGAGTGGGTCTAGTGGTTAGAATCAGAAGGTTGAGAAAAAGTTATACTATACTTTGAAAGTTTTGATTTTTAAATCCGTGGATAGTAAGAGTGAATTGAGCAGCCAGCAGCTTAGGGAAAAGACAACATTGTTTCAACAAAGACCAAATTTAAAAAAAACTATAATTTAGGTTAAAGAATGTTCAGAGATGATTTAAAAGAATTATTGCTATCGTACATGGGTAAAAGAGGAGTTTACTTTACGAAAACGCTCTTGTGACTAAGAACTGAAATTGTGAATTTTATGCAATTGAAGGATAAAATTAAACTTGTTCTATTCTACTAATTTTAGATCCTAATGGTGAACTGAGTAGAAATAAAGTACAATGCATTGATTGAACTTGGATACAATGCTGTTTACAAAAACCAGGAGAATGTTGAATAAACAGGGAGTGCCTAATATTGAATTGTATCCAATTATTGGGGATAAAATGAATGAAATATTTGTTGTCCAAGAAGTACAGCTCGAGGCTAGATAGCGAGGGGTATGAATGAAGTAAAAAATGAATTATGTAATGGAGGCTGCTAAATAACTTTTATGACAGAAAGTAAAGGATTTCCGAGGAATAAATAAAGCATTTTTTGTAACTTCACTATGCCAATTAGTATCTGGTATGCTCTCCAGCAGTTTGTGAATGAGAGTTAGACTAAATTAGACTAAGCAGACCAATGAAAAATTTCTGACCTTCAATGACAAGCAAGAACAAAGCGTTATGGTTCACAAGAAATGAAAGCAGTACTGGCGGGCTGTGCAAAATAGCCGTTCCTACGTTTTGTGCGCGCGTGTTTGTAGGATGCCTCTGGCTGCCAAACCCTAAGACCAGTGGTTGGTTATTGGTGTGCTGGCTCTCACGAATTGAATACGTGGTACCAGCTTTGGATCTTTGAGTGCCACACCAAATGTACATTGCCTTCAACCTGTAGGAGCCCATAACTACAGTTTTAGTGCCTAACGCTTGGTTTTCGCTCTCAGAAGTACAACTGCAACATTTTTTTTAACCAAGTGACTGCCCTCAAGTTGAATTTGTTTGTGCCCATTTAATTAACATTCCATCAAAAAAAATGTAGTGTGCCGCTTTATTTCCAATTTTGCATGCATGTTTCTTCAGGATTCTGATATTGCCGCTTCAGTTTCAGTTTCAATTAATTTAGCATGCTCTAGGCAACGTTTGGGCCGTTTCAAATTCGTTAATTAATAAAAGCGCTCAATTAACTGGTGCATTTCCAAAAATTACATGCCTTCAAGTGAATAATAGACAAAAACAGATGACCTAAAATAAGAGTTAACCAAGAGTTTCTAAGAGTAGAAGAGAGCCGAAAGTTTAGGTGATCAGGCTAAACTTTCAGAAAATTTAGTTGATCAGACTAAATTTTCTGCGGTGGCTTGCGTGAGTTGTTACTGTTTTGGTTGAAAATTTACATAAGGCATGGTAAAACGATTGAAAAATAGTATGCATACATCTGTGCACCGATTGCTGCCTGTTTTGTTTTGCATTTGTGGACTGTAAGAATAGTAGACGTCTCTCAAGGCCTTAGGTAAAAATTCCAAAAAAATTACAGAAATAAATCGACTGGCAGGCAATTTTGCGGGTTTGGTTTACTTGGCATCGCCTTTTCATGGCGGCATCGCCTGTCTGTGGCGGCATCGCTGGCCCAGCTTCCAGCGGCATCGTTTCCTACGGCATCGCCTTGTCGTGGCGGCGTCCCTATTTTGCGGCAGCGGCTTCAGGTGAAGAATACAAATAGAATCAGAAAACAATCAATTCAACTGAGGCTCTATCAACGCGAGAATTTCACCCAGGATTCCTAAATCAGACCTCTCCGCAGGACAAGTACGTTTTAGCGGCAGGTAGTGGCAACATGAGGAGCAACAGAAGAATCAGAAAATAATGACGGAATGGAATTCATCTGGAGGTCTCCCTGGATGAGACCTCTCCCAGGAGCATTTTGAGCGCAGCGGCACTAGCGACATGAGCAAAACAGAATACGAAAATAATGAGTTAATGGCAATTAATCTGGGGGTCTCTCAACGTGGGGATTTCCCCAAGGATGCTGAAATTAGACCTCTCCCAGTACCATCTGAGCTGCGGCAAAATGGGGCACAAAAGGGAATTACAGAATAACACAACGGTCTGATGGTTGAAATATGGCTGTCCCGGCTGGGGCTTTCTGTCAAAAAGTAGACTAATTTAGAAAATGGAAATTGAAAGTGTGGACTGCCTTGTTGACACATAGGAGCAAGATCGGGTTGCGGTTTTGATTCAGTAGAGGGTCCCCGAAAATTGACGCGAAATGTTATTGGAAGGCCTGAGTTGGCTATCGAATCTGAAAGTTTCGCGTTCGAGCATATCGGTTTGAACTCTAACGCTCTTTTGAAAAATGTAGCTTAAGAGTGGCATTGGATAAAAAATTGCACATTCAAACATCATAAGAAAAGTAGCGGGTCGTAGACCCGCATAAAAACGGTCGAGGTTGGTACAACACCCCACATACCTGTTATCGACCAATAAAGGCAAGGAAATCACCCCCTCCCTCCCCTGAACAAATCCCTATTAAAGCAACCAATTTCCAAAAAAAACAAAACACAAAATAACAAAAAAATCAATAACACCATCCACATATAAAATCGATTTCCAAAAACAACAAGAAATACAAAGATAACATCTGCAAAATAAAACATCACAAAAAATGAAAACACGATGCTCATCAGGAAACCTCGACGGCCTTTTTTGTAGTATTTATTTAGAGGTGGAACGGCATAAAGGCCGTCGAGGTTTCCTGCTGAGCATCGTGTTTTCATTTTTTGTGATGTTTTATTTTGCAGATGTTATCTTTGTATTTCTTGTTGTTTTTGGAAATCGATTTTATATGTGGATGGTGTTATTGATTTTTTTGTTATTTTGTGTTTTGTTTTTTTTGGAAATTGGTTGCTTTAATAGGGATTTGTTCAGGGGAGGGAGGGGGTGATTTCCTTGCCTTTATTGGTCGATAACAGGTATGTGGGGTGTTGTACCAACCTCGACCGTTTTTATGCGGGTCTACGACCCGCTACTTTTCTTATGATTTCCTTGCCTTTATATGGGCCCAGGGTCGTTTTCGTATGTCAATAGAACAGCTTTGAATTTGTCTAGTTCAACGGCTGTAGTTGGGAAACAAATAGTTAAGTTAAATGATTTTGTGCGTAATGTGTAAATTGTGTAAAGATAAAGTGGTGAGTAGGGTGCAGGGCGTTGGTGGTTGGTTTTTCTTATTGTGCATGTTTTCCAAATTGCCAAGTTCGTAGTGAGCATTTCCTTATTTTACATATTTTCGAATTTTCCATTCTCCGAATGTTTCAAAAGTTGGCATGACTACCAAATGCGCAGATTAGTGTTTTTAGTGTAGATCTTTCTTCGCTAATTTTTGGTTTTGGCGGGCTAAAGTCCTGGGGTTTGGACGAAGTTTGTTATATTTATGCTTAATGGATAGCTAGTTGTTATATTTAGCGACTCGTTCTTTCGCATGCATATGCGATGCGTCCACGGATTAGAATCCTACGATTGGTTGGTTTAGTGAGGGGATCTGGACTAAGGTAGACCTACCGGCACAGTAAAATTCGCAGCTATCTTTAAGATGAGCTAGAAAACTTGGTTTTTTTTCCTATTTTTGCCATAGTGAAAATTGTTGTTTATAGCGAGTTAGTTTATAGTACTGGGGGTTGGACCCCAATCTTTTTAACTGTGGTTATTCAGTAGCTAGGGCAGAGGGCAGTTGTACAAATATTCCCAGTCGCGCGGTAATGTGCGTCTGTGGGCATGAGTTTTATAGCAACTTTTCTAGGTGCGGTTGCGGGGGAAATCTGCCGATAATCGATAAAATAAGGGATATGAGGAGAACATGTAATCTGAGGTAGGATGCAGTCATTAGTTGTGGATGTGCTGGTGTTTTGATGTGCAAAACAATAATACGGTGTCAGAACTCGTGTTTTGGCAGGTGTTTGACGCGATAATAGTATATGTACAATGTATGTGTAGCGAGTGAGTAATAAACTAATTTCTGTGTGTATAACCGGTTCAGTAAGGATGGTAGCTCTGACCTCTCCTCGCATTTAGGGACGGCTCCCTATGCTCACTGTTTCTGTTCTGTCTGTTACGTTGCCTCGATAAAACGTTATCGTTGTTTCTGGCCGCCTGCTCACGCACCATTAGTGACAGGTTATGGGCCCAGTCCCGTTCCTTTTCTTTGCTTGTACGTTGTCCTGAAACACAGTGTGTAATGGATAAGCCGGCTCCTATCCATACCATACCACTACTGAAGCCTGACAACTGGACCAGATGGCGGGTCCTAGCGAAGAACTACTTTATCGCGCAGAACGCATGGAACATCGTCATCGGTCGAGAACAACCCCCTCCGCCTGGACAACAGCAAGCAGCAGCCCAGAATCAACAAGCCGCAGCACAAGCTGACGCCGAAGAGCAACCGCTCGCCGCCGCCGCCCCTGCCCCAGACGCGGCCACGCTCAACTACCTGAAACGACGTCACATGGCCATGTACGTCCTGGTCTCCGCACTGTCGCCAGAAGTCGATAGACTGGTCAACATTCAAGATGATGAAGACCCGACCGCACTGTGGGCGCAGCTGACCGACCTCTTTGACCGTAAGTCGCAAGTGTCAATTGTGCAGTTGTTCACTGAGTTAGAGTCATTGACTTACGATGGTAAATGCAAGCCGAGCGAATGGCTGTCGCAAAGACAACGCATTTACGATCAGCTGCGTGTAGTCGAGCAAGCGGTACCAGATTGGATCCAAGTATCCAGTGCTATTGCTGCATTGCCGTCCGGATGGGAGGCTATACGGTCGATTGTTTCTAATACAAGCACGCTGGCCCCCAGAGACAGACCGTATACCATTCAGCAGTTGGCGGCCCAACTCGATGATGAATGGCGAATGCGCAACAAGCATGCAGACGTACAGGCGCTGTCGGCTAACAGAGGTGGAAACAGGGGCAGAGGGCGCGGCAGAGGCGGCGCTAGACGTGGCGGCGGTCCTAGGAACAGAGGCGGTGCTAACAGTCAGAAGAGGGGCGGCGCAGCTAGTGGAGTGTTTAGTTGTAAATGCTTCAATTGCGGTGGTACTGGACACAGAAAAGAGCAGTGCCCCAGTCCACCCAAGCAAGCCCACGGGGCAAGAGCTAACGCAAAAGACGACTATGCTACTCTGCCTGATGAGTTTAATGTTGCGACCAGCATTGTGGCCCGCTTTTCTAACTGTTATACTTCCCAGATTCTGATCGACTCGGGCGCTAGTCACCACATGTCCTGCCTTGGCTCACTGATGGTCAACTACCGACGTCTACCCAAGCCACTGCCAGTTCGTATCGCAGACGAAAAGACGATTCCGGCAGTGGGCATTGGCGACCTCCCCATACGTGCGTACAACAACGGTAAACCCTCTGCTATCAAAATGGTGAACTGTTTACACGTGCCTAAATTGGGTGGTACCCTCTTTTCTGTGCTGGCTTGTGACTCTAAGGGTTTCACTACTCTTATTCGCCGCAGAACGGTACGCATCATGGATGATGATGGCACGCAGTACGTGGAGGCAAACCACCAAGGCGGAACGTACGTGCTACAGGGTGACGTCATCAATGGTTGGACTGGTGACTCAGCAACACACAGCAGTGCAGTGGCAGTCGTCGATGACCAAATCGCCGACCTAATCGAGCGCCTAAGTTGTGCACTAAACGCGATTGGAACGCGGTGCACCCAAAAGGGTAGTCATGATTTGTCTCGCGTTAGTACAGATGCTGCGTCAGTGCTTACAGACTTAGCTCAGGACCCAGACGGTTCGCAACAATTCGGGTCGAAGCAGATGATGTCGGACACGGTTACTCATGAGCCTGAAACAGTCAATCGCAGTGAGGGTGGTCCGCCGGTACGCTCAAGTTGTGCACCAGCCCGTAATAGGTTTCTGTGCACCCCAGGCGGTATTTTCCACAATCCTACTGTAGGCGCAGATGCTGCCGCACGTGTTTTAGAAAGCTCATCTTCGCACTTGGTGCAGTCGAGTCAATCCGGTCCAGACAGTTCGCCACAGACGGCCAGAACTCTTCCTGCTAGTGGCCGACCTGAAACCAAGCTCTTCAAATGTGCACTAAACGCTTCTGGACAGCGGTGCACTCAAAAGGGTAGTTTGTTTACTAATGACTCTTGCTCTGTGCCTGCCGAAAAACTTGCAGTACCATACGTACCTGGCAATCGGCCAATGCAAACCACTCGGTCGAGAACGGAGACATCGGTTCAGGAGGTGGTGCCATCATCTAAACGCAACAATTGTGCACAGGCCCGTGATCGGAGGGCACCAGGGCCACGCACCAGAGATGGTACACCCACAATCATACCTGTCGGTTTTGTGTCGTCTGGCTCCAATGTTTCAGTCGACATACTCCATCGCCGATTTGGCCACCTTGGCAAAGCTGACATCGAACGACTGGTGCGCACCCGCATCGTGGACGGCCTGAAACGAGTCAAACTGACGGGGTTCAGTTTCTGTGAGCCGTGCGCACTGGGCAAAGCGAAGAGACAGTCATTCCCGCGCAAATCTGACCGGCGAGCGAAAGCAGCACTCGAGTTGGTCCACACTGATCTTGCAGGCCCATTTTCACCGCAGACGAATGGCAAGAAACGGTATTTTCTCTCGATCATTGATGATTATACTAGAATGTCTTTTGTCATGTTTCTTGCTCGCAAGTCAGACGCATTTGATGCGTTTAAGCGCACTATAACGCAGTTAGAAATTGAGACTGGTCAAAAGTTGCGCGCCGTCCGGTCGGACCGGGGCGGTGAATTTATGAGTGCTGCATTTACGGAATGGCTAGAACTAAAGGGTGTGCGACGTGAATTGACGGTACCAGACTCACCGCAGCAAAACGGTGTTGCAGAGCGGTTTAATGGTCTAATTTTGGGGCGAGTGCGAGCCATGCTCAGTCAATCGAATTTTCCGCGCAGTTTCTGGGGCGAAGCTGTTGCATGCGCCTGCTATTTGCGGAATCGATCCCCCACTACGGCTCTGGATGGGCGTACACCTTATGAAAAATGGTTTGGTCGTCGTCCAAACGTTGCTCACCTGCGGTCATTTGGTTGTCTCGCATTTTCCAAATTGTCGGCTGCCAATAAGTTGTCTCCTCGTGCCGAACGTGTCTTTTTACTTGGTTATTCCTCTGAATCGAAGGGCTACCGGGTTTGGAATCCAGCTCTCTCCAAAGTCCAAATTCGCCGGGACCTAGAATTCAACGAATTAGAATTCTACAGTAGTCCTGAGTCGTCACGACAGGAGGAGGAGCCAGATACAGTAGTCGTGCCGTTTCCTCAGTCGGAACAGGTAGAACTCGAACCTAGAGTGGAATTACAGCCACGTCAGCCCGTACCGGAACAGCAGCAAGGAAACCAAGAACAGGAGGAGCAGCTGTCAGATGATGAATTTGTAGAAGCTGAACGACAACCTCCAGTTGACGAGCCACCGGCGGAAGTTCCTGTGATTGTGCAGCCAGTACAGCCACAACAAGAGGAACCAGCAGAACCAGTGGCTAGAGCAAGGAGACAAGCATCAGAACCACCTTTACAGCAACCTAGGAGGTCAGAGCGCGCAAACAAAGGAAAGCCGCCGTCCTGGTGGACTGAATATTTTGTAGCTAAAGTGGCCGAAAGCGACATTCCCGAGCCCACCACATGGCAAGAGGCTATGAACTCACCCTACGCAGAAGAATGGGAAGCAGCTGCTAAAAAGGAAATCGACTCACTTAGTAGTTTCGGTGTATGGCAGTTAGTCCCTAAGCCAACAAACAAGAAGGTGATTGGCTGTAAATGGGTGTTCAAAGTCAAACTGGATGAACATGGCAATTTCAGTCGATTCAAAGCTAGACTGGTAGCGAAGGGCTATGCGCAAAAGTATGGTATCGACTATTTTGACGTTTTTGCGCCTGTGGTGAGATGGGAAAGTTTACGCGCGCTACTTGCAGTCGCAGTACAAAAAGGAATGACAGTGCATCAGCTTGATGTAGAGACTGCTTTTCTGAACGGCTACTTGGAAGAGGAGGTACTGATGCAGCAACCAGAAGGGTTTGCTAGTAAGGAACATCCGGGATGGGTTTGCCACCTAAAACGCAGCCTGTATGGTCTCAAACAGAGTCCGAAGTGTTGGAACGAGGCGTTCCATGCGGCACTAAGAAAACTGCAGTTCAAACAATCGGTTGCGGACAGGTGTTTGTACAGAGGGAAAGTTGGCGGTCGCGAGTGCATAATTGCTGTGTACGTTGACGACATAGTGGTGGCGGCTAGAGAAGACGCTACACTCAAGCAAGCCAAACGCCTCATCGCTCAGTCGTTCAAAGTAAAAGACATGGGGCCGATTCATCACTTTCTTGGCGTACAGATTCAACAAAAAGACGGCCTAATTCGCTTGAAGCAAAGCAACTACGCTAAGAGGGTGTTGGAAAGATTTCAGATGGCTGACGCAAACCCAGTAAAAACACCACTAGCAGCGAGCGCAACAGAGAACCTGGTATCGGCAGAACCGAGTTCACAAGAAACCAAAACAGTACAGCAAAGCACTTACCAGTCATTAGTAGGTAGCTTGATGTATTTGGCTGTCGCAACACGTCCCGACCTGGCATACACCGTTCACCGGCTCGCGCAGTTCTGTTCTGCACCAACGCAGATCCACATGTTAGCTGCAAAGAGAGCACTACGCTATCTCAAAGGCACGCTAGACGTGGGAATCGCTTACTCAAGTTACGGAAACACAGAACTGGTTACCTATTGCGATGCAGACTGGGGTGGAGACTTGGATACAAGGCGCTCTACCACTGGGTATCTTCTGTTGCTCAGTGGTTCTCCGGTGTCCTGGTGCAGCCGTCGACAGGCACTGGTCACAAAAAGCACAACAGAAGCGGAGTTCGTCTCGTTGTCTGAAACAGTCGGAGAAGTCAAATGGTTTCGAACTCTGCTTTCAGATCTTGGCTATGGACAGAAGAAAGCAACGGTGGTGATGGAAGACAATCGCTCGGCGATCGCCCTAGCATTGAATCCTACCGCACATCACCAAAGAACCAAGCACCTAGACGTCAAACTACGTTTTGTGCATGATTACGTTGGTGCTGGAATCGTGTCCATCGAAAATATACCCACCGATCAACAGTTAGCCGATGGGCTAACGAAAGCGTTACCAGCCCCAGCTTTTGCCCTTTTCAAGGAGGGAATGGGTCTAGGTAACCTTTCGTTCTAACTTGCTAATGAACTCTCTACTAACTTACCCTTTGTCGTTGACTGAAGTCTTCTCTTGTACTGTTTCTTCGACTCTGGGATTTCTCTTGGCTTTTCTCTTTTCCAATGACCAAGTCGAGGTTTTGGTGAGTAGGAGCTTAGCTACTTATGTTTAAGAGGACCTGCAGTGTTTTTTTTTTTTTTTTCTAATAATCATTGAAACTGTTGGGAGCAAAATTTACTTTTTGTAGTCAGTTGTCCTCTTCTCGTCGTCAACCAAGGAGGAGTGTCAGAACTCGTGTTTTGGCAGGTGTTTGACGCGATAATAGTATATGTACAATGTATGTGTAGCGAGTGAGTAATAAACTAATTTCTGTGTGTATAACCGGTTCAGTAAGGATGGTAGCTCTGACCTCTCCTCGCATTTAGGGACGGCTCCCTATGCTCACTGTTTCTGTTCTGTCTGTTACGTTGCCTCGATAAAACGTTATCGTTGTTTCTGGCCGCCTGCTCACGCACCATTAGTGACATACGGAAGTCAAAAGGAGTTGTCTGATAACAGATTCGATCATCTTTGTTAAAGATGTAGAATCGGGGTGCTACTTGTAACTCACTCAGTTACTTGTTACTAGATGTTGTGCGATTATGTAACTTGTTACACTTCGCCGCTTTCCGGCAGCCGGCTGGCAATTTGACCATGGCCGGGATAGCAGATCATTCAGTCATTGTGAATGTTACCAGTGTCCAAACCTCCGGAATGCTATAGAGCTTCATACCCCCAACTCCAAGTGATCATTATAGACAAAATCAGCATGCTTTCGAGCGCTATACTAGCGACGAGCAACAAAAGACTAACTAAACTTTTTTCTGACTTTTTCTCGATTCATTTTTTGTCTTATGTATCGCTGAAATTCTGCGTGTTCTCTGTTTTTGTGGGCGCGCTGCACGTTCTTAATTGAATGGCGACAAGTTTAGACTCGTTGTCCCGCTGCTTGAGCAGCCTAGGAGGGCAAGGGTGAGCCAGGTGACCGAAACCGGTTGTAAATCATTTGCGGCAAAGCTTCCTGCAATGAATGCAGGCCTCTGCCGCCCTGCTTTCACACTTTTGTATTGGCTGCTGCGTGCGCTGCCCTTTAGTAAGATGGTATGGAATTTGACGTGCCGTCCGTCTTCTCCATCATCGAATTCACTGGCGCTTTTGTCTGTCTTTACCCATCTCATCTTTACCTGTCTTTACAAGAAACCTGTTCAGGCAATGTTTCATCATTAGGCAAAGCATATTGGACTTGACGAAATTTAATAGGGGTCGGGCACTAGCCGGTCGAACGGCCCAGCCGTCCCCTTGATCTGCCGTTTATTTTTTTGTTCGGACTTAGTGAATAAATCTAATCTAATCTAAAGCAGCCACCCTCAGTGCTAGAAAAAGAGAAGTGCACTTAACTTTTGATTAGAGAAACCATCCGCCAGCCAGTCAGTGCTTCAGTTGGCCTAAACAAAAGTTTGATGCACTCGTTTGTTATAAACATTGAGCGGCGTCTGCGTAGCATACTCAAAAGTTGGGTGCCCATCCATCAATTGGACGCTCACTATCCAGCGGCCCCTGCCTACCTAGCCGGCCCGACTGTCTCTGTGTAAAGCACTATGTTTTGCCAGACCTTCTTGCAAAGCCACAAATCACACAGCCCTCACACGCAGCAGACCGACAGGTGCTTTTGGCCAAGATCGTCCAGCTGGAAAGAGAGAAGAGGAGGTTGAACCGTTCAAGTTTGTTGGCTTAGACTAGAAAGCTGACAGATTTGTGCAAGGCATGTTCAACCAAGCCGAAACCATTTTCCGCAAATTCAACGCCATGTATCTCAAATATCGCCAATACGACGATCTGTTCGGCCAATACAACGACTACTTTCAAAAGCTACCACCTGTAACCATACATGGGCCGCGGGGGGGGGGTCCGGGAGGTTTGCCCACCCCCAACTTGGGCTCGACCCCCCAAACGACCCCACCCACCCACCTGAAGCCGACTTTGTTCCTGCCCCCACCCACCAAACTCGCCGCGACCCCCCAAACCGGCAGGCCCACCCCCAAATTTTCGGATTTTGACTACCCCCAACCCATTTTTCCGGCCCATGTATGGCTGTAACTCGGTTATTTGTTACTAGATGGTGTCTGATAATGTAACTTGTTATAGGTCACCGCTTTCGGGCAGGCGCCTGCCAATTTGGCCATGGCCGTGATATCACCTCATTCACTCAATCTGCCTGTTACCGGAAAGGCAAGGTCCGCCCAACCAAACTGCCCCAACGCCCGGCAAGGTCCGCCCCACCGGTCAGTGTTTACAAGAAAACAGAGCACCCTCACTTTGATTAGACGAACCGCGCCGCTCAGTCTTTAGAAGGAAGCAGTTCAGTCAGACAACTTTTGATTACGCAACCCGGCCACCCGTCAGTGCTCAGAAAAAGACCAGTGCACCCAACTTTTGATTAGAGAAACCATCCGCCGGTCAGTGCTAGAGTTTGACTAAACAAAAGTTCGATGCACTCGTTTGCTAAACATTAAGCCGCGGCGGCTTGCCTACTCAAAGTCGGGTACCTATCCATTGATTGGACGCTCACTATCCAGCGGCCCCTGCCTACCTAGCCGCCGCTATTGTTAGCACCAGTTGTGTTGTAGTGATAAGGTTGATGACAATCTACAGTTGTTGATTTTTCATATGTCATTCATTTTATTTTCATTTCTTTCATTTAGATACAACGCCACCATATCAGACTCCAATCGCACAAATCCGATCCTCCTATGTCTCCACAGCCAAATCTTCTACAGCCAAAGCCGTCCAAACAACACACAACGCCACAATCTCCTACTGCCAGTGTCTCATCATCATCCGTAAAACAAGGTCTCATCTCTAGAACTGCCGTACTCAAACAAAATGTCAGACAAATCTGTGTCTAAGATTACCTATCAATTGGTCACCATTGATTGGTCGCCACTTGTAGGACTCTAACTGTACTTGTTTTACCTTTTTCAGCATTAACTGTTCAGAAGAAACGCTTATGAATACTCGGATTGCCTTTGCTACTGAAGCATTCAAGGCCCAAACATCAAGAGCCATGTCTGCACTATCCCATCGGTGTAATATCTCCCTTCTACGTACAAACTATTGCGAACTATATTTAGCCATTCACATAAAAAACTACTCGATCACTGTAATATTAACGTAGCTTTATATGTCCTTGTTTTGCTAATTTCGTCAACTTATTACGTATTCTCTGAACTTGATACTTGTATCAGTCACTACACTGCGTTTACAGGCGCAACCGACTCCATCATACTTATCCGTCTCCTCAACCCGATTACCGACTCACCATTTACAAGCGATTTTCTACAGAAACCACGACAACCAAAGCCGTCCGACCGCAATGCAACACAAACTCCCGGTCCAACAACACTATACTAACAGAGACGGCAGTGATGATACGTATAACGATTATTAGTATTATCATTATTATTGTTTCTTATTATTTCTAGTAAAAAAGTATACCGGCTAGCATTGCTATATTCGTGTAAACCGCCCACAGACAACTAAACCAAATGACAACAAATCAAATTCCCGCCTTGCCTGAATCAATACCATTACCGTATACCGTACTTTGTATAACCATTACGATTACGCAATATGACGTAAAAATGCAACAGTAAAACCGAAAACGCGCATAATAGGGAGACCGCTGGCGCGGCAACCTCGACCGGTTGCCGCTGCCGCGGCACCCTCGATTTGAACATAACCATGGATTGAGGGTCTCAACTTAGATGTAAAATAAATTATTGTGCATGACTTCAGTTCAGCTAGATCTTGGTGTACTTGCCAACATTGACAAGACAATGTTAATTTTTCACCTTGATTGAAAGTAAACATCAGCCAGATTTTAACCGGTTGGTTGGTTGTGTTAGAAAGCTGAGCTCTTCAGGTTCTTAAGTCCATATAAAGATTGGTTAACCTGCAAAATTTGGGATTCGGAAGGGCATAATTCCGCGGCTACAGAACGCTACCAAGGGTACCGATCAGAATCAAATAACGCGGACTGGGCCGATCGACCGGCTTCTAATGCCAGACCCTTGGTACATGCAATGCAAGTATAGATTCAAACCTGATAGTTCACATTTAAAAGCTTTTGCGGCAAAGAAATTTACCACTGAAGAAGGCAATGTGTTCCAAATATTTGTTACTGTTCACAAAGAAATTTTTGGTTCTGTCGAGACGACTTGTCTATAAAACTTCAACCCGTGGCCACGCGTGTTTGAGGAGTGTTTTTGTTCCTCGTTTTTGCATGTTATCCAGCCTCAGGCGCGAGTTTCAGACAACCGAGATGATTTTTTCGAAGCGCAGGCGAACAGAAAGGTAGGTTGTTCGCCAGTCATTAATATTTAACAAAAAACTACGTAAGCACAGTTCAGTTTTACTGTTAGCAATTGGAAATAAACCAGAAAGCGACAGACAGCGGAGGAAAGTAGATTTATTGCTGACCTTTTACTATTTAAACGACGAATCGACCGGCATTTATCGTCTAATTACAGCGAAGTATAGAAATCCATAATCTGTTGGCAGTGGACAGAAAGTATAGGTGCATGTGGGTAAACGTAGAATAATGGCAGTTTTGATGAGTAAGCTATTAACGCAAACAAAACTCTAGACAGCCGACGCAGCTAACAATACGACGACAGATCGGTAACTCTATAAGACTCAGCAGATCAAGCCCACTGGGCTCTGAAGTAGTTGGCAGCAGTGAGTTTCAGGTTGTTCCTCGAGGCGAACGTCTGCACGTTGAAGCCCGACCGTCCGGCCGTTTCGCCGGTTCGGATCCTCTTGAAAACGGTGTTCACGTCCAGAACCGAGCTGTGTTCGTAGACCAGAAACAGGTACCGATGCAGACCTGAAAGTTACTCTATAATGTTGAAGCAGATAAATAAATAAAGATTTTATAAGAACGTAAGTGTTCTTTCTTTACTTACCAGTTCCCCTGGACGGTTTAGGAGAGTCGTAGCCAACCATTATCGTACCTTCGCCTCCCTCGACCCAACCTGTGTTCACCACCATCCAGTGGAGGTAACCTGGGTTAGGAGCATCCATATCTGCAATACAAACCTCATACTGTCTAATTCTATACACTCAGCTGCGTACGAATCATTTTGATGGTGCCATGCTAAGCAAGTGCAATGCAAACAATTTGCTGTAAAGGTGCATTCATACGTTTGTAGAAAAAGATCGCCTGGCCACTTTTCTGTAGAAAAACTCGTTTAAAGTATGAACGCGCGAGATCTTTCCGCCGGCGACAAATATCTACAAAAGTGTAGTTAAAAATTGAACTATTTTTTGTCGCCGGCCTTTTTTATGTTAAATTTTCAATGGCAGGAATGTGTAAATGATATTGTTTTAGTGCGAAACGACTATAACAATGCAGGAGAGCGCTCAACCGGCGGAAAATTAAAAAGAAGCTCGCAAAAAATGTCGTTGAACAGAAAATTTTTATCTATATGGAACGACAGTTTTTCTACAGAAAAGTCGCCTGGCGATCATTTTCTACACAAGTATGAATGCGCGTTTATACAAATAATTTGTAGGTACGATCCGTTCTACCGTCTGAAATACGAATCATACAAGTTACAGCGGGTCCGGCCGGGGGAATCTGCTCCCATCCGACCTAGGCCAGAGCCTACCCGATCGCCCCGGCCCCGCCGAGACCACTATTCGGATCCGATTTTCTGGTAGATTTTTTATAATTTATTAGACATAAAAATTGTTAAAATCGTCTGCAAACCAGCACATTTCAGCTGTATTTGAGCCAAAATTATCGATTTTTAAGCGTTTCTTTGGCACCCAAGCCCTCACCTAGAATTTGGGCTCAGACCCCCATCCCTCCTCCCTCATCGGTGGATGACCTGTTGCACGTATGATAGGAATGATTTTTAAATTAAGTCCTGCTGAAATATGAAGCACTTTGCAGAAACTGAAATCTGAGTCCACTCCATAACAGACAGACAATATGGAGGTCTACTTTGAACCGAACTTACCGACAAGCATAAAAGTGAATCGTAGACCCTCAAACGTTTCGCCTCTAACTTTCGGACTAGCCGACAGGAACTCTACAGCGATCGTGTTTCCGAGGTCGCATTCGTATGTACCTCCAGCATAGATGACCTGAAAATTTGCACTTTTGTTTCTATTTAGCATACTCTCTGGTCCCAGAATTTGGTCCCAGTCCCTAACTCCCTTGTACCCGTTCGCCACATGACCTTTATGTACAGTACAGTACAGTACAGTACGGTACGGTACAGTACAGTACAGTATATAGTACAGTACAGTACAGTACAGTACAGTACAGTATTGTGTACAGTACAGTACAGTACAGTATTGTGTACAGTACAGTACAGTACAGTATTGTGTACAGTACAGTACAGTACAGTACAGTACAGTACAGTATTGTGTACAGTACAGTACAGTACAGTACAGTACAGTACAGTACAGTATATAGTACAGTACAGTACAGTACAGTACAGTACAGTACAGTACAGTACAGTACAGTACAGTACAGTACAGTACAGTACAGTACAGTACAGTACAGTACAGTACAGTACAGTACAGTACAGTACAGTACAGTACAGTACAGTACAGTGCAGTACAGTACAGTACAGTACAGTACAGTACAGTACAGTACAGTACAGTACAGTACAGTACAGTACAGTACAGTACAGTACAGTACAGTACAGTGCAGTGCAGTACAGTACAGTACATTACAGTACAGTACAGTATTGTGTACAGTACAGTACAGTACAGTACAGTATTGTGTACAGTACAGTACAGTATTGTACAGTACAGCATGGTGCGGTACAGTCCAGAATCATGGCATACCTCAATAAAAAACTGAGGAACTTGACCGACGTATCTGTACAGAGCGGTGCCGACACCAAAGGCTTCCTTTGTTCGTCTTACGTAAACCGGATCTGTGCTCTTCTCTATGGTCGACACTCTGCCACCGCCACTGGTGCCTGGTCTTAAATGCAACCTCTCCCAATTATACCGAAAACTGGTCGCAAACTCTAGTTCTTTCGGCGAACACTAAACTCTAACCATAAACCAACACACACCACGAAGAACACAAACAAACATACCAACAGAGCGAACACAGTTTTTTGTACTTAACCAGTTCCAAACCACCACCATTTTAGTTAAACACTAAAATATTTGTTAGCCTACTTTCTAAGCAGACAGATTTGTTCGTGCTCAGTAGTAACTTGTGTTGGCTGTTGCAAAAGGACTAGGCCAAGGACGTTACGCGCTGGCGCGCTAAAACAATGTCTAGAGAGTCTCACGCAGTCAGCGAGTATCCCCAGCCTCTGCCGCCAGTCTTCTGGTAAGAGGTCATGAAGAAATTGCCGGCAACCGGCGTCAGAACTTCGAACATGGCTTTATTGACAACGATAAATCCGTTGTGGACGCGGAAGTTGAAGCGTCTGGTGAAGGTACTGCTGCTCTGGTAGGTGAAGACAGACCTCGAGATGCGTTGACGTTGCACGTAAGCCAGGAACACTATGCGGTGACGGCCTGCAATTGAAATTTGTCCACATTTTGTTGCCAGATCAGCTTTGGACACCCACCGCTGTGCCAGAGAATAATAACAGCTGGACCTGACAGTCTGCGCAACTACGTAAGTAAGGGTTCCCGAGATTCTACCGCAAGAGTCCCTCCTAGAGCATTTGTTAGATGCGCCTGGCCGAGAGGCCCAGGGCCTCCTGAATTTATCGATGGTCCCTAACATCGCAGCAATAACAAGTGACCTGACAGGTTGCGTAACTAGTAAGGGTTCCCCGGGCCTCTAGCGCAAGAGTCGCTTAGGGCATCTGTTAGAGTTGCCTGGTCGAGAGGCCCAGGGCCTCCTGAATTTGTCGACGACGGTCCCTAACAACGCAGCAATAACAAGTGACCTGACAGGTTGCGTAACTAGTAAGGGTTCCCCGGGCCTCTAGCGCAAGAGTCGCTTAGGGCATCTGTTAGAGTTGCCTGGTCGAGAGGCCCAGGGCCTCCTGAATTTGTCGACGACGGTCCCTAACAACGCAGCAATAACAAGTGACCTGACAGGTTGCGTAACTAGTAAGGGTTCCCCGGGCCTCTAGCGCAAGAGTCGCTTAGGGCATCTGTTAGAGTTGCCTGGTCGAGAGGCCCAGGGCCTCCTGAATTTGTCGACGACGGTCCCTAACAACGCAGCAATAACAAGTGACCTGACAGGTTGCGTAACTAGTAAGGGTTCCCCGGGCCTCTAGCGCAAGAGTCGCTTAGGGCATCTGTTAGAGTTGCCTGGTCGAGAGGCCCAGGGCCTCCTGAATTTGTCGACGACGGTCCCTAACAACGCAGCAATAACAGATGGTGTCAGACATGTAACAGGGGGTCCGGGGTCTGCCCCCCCCACAAGACCAGACCCCCCCAATGGGCCCTCGAGACGATTTTTCCGGCCCAACTCCGATTTTTCTGGCAAGTAATTTTTTGCGATTTTTTCAATTTCTGACACAAAAATTACCAAAATCGCCTGTAAAACAGCACTTTTTAGCTGTATTCGAGCTAAAATTAGCGATTTTTGACGATTTTTAGCCGAAAATTTTCGATTTTTGATCGTTTTTAGTGCCCTTAGAATTTGGGTTCAGACCCCCGACCGGCGCCAGACCCCCCAACTCCCTTCCTCTTCGGCGTATGACCTGTTACATGTATGGGTGGTGTGTTATCTTTTTGTGCCTTACTTCATTCTTGATTTTCGCTTAGGTTTAGGCTTAGGCTCACCGGTGCGATCCATGGCGCTGGGACCGAAGTATTCGACTAGGGTTTCCCCGACTCCGCTCCACCTGGTAATTCCGCGTTTGGCTTGACTTCCTGGAATGTTGATCACCAGCCATAGAAGCACTTCGCGTTGGGTGGGGTTATTTCTTGCCAAGCTGTCCAAATCTACAAAAATTGCAGTTTAAAAGATATTCAAAGATATTCGCATTCAGGGTGTCCGACGCTAAGTGTCCAACGTTCGATCGTTCGTCCACGGCGCGTGACTGTGCTAACGGAATTCAACTAAATTTCACACAAACATTCTACCAAGAGCACTTGGATGGCTGCCAATTTTCAGCTTTGTCCGTTGCTTAAAACATCAGTTTCACTTAGCTGAAAATATTTTGTGCTATTTCCCTGCTTTTCAAGTGTTATTCTAGCCAACTGGATTTGCAATGCCAGCGAGCTCAGCAACAGAGATGAAGAAAGAGAACGAGGCGAAAATTGCTTAAATTGAACTCTGCAAGCGATAAGGCTGTCGTCAAAGAAGTGGACTCCGGCGTCTGGCGGCGCAAACTGCAGTTTCAAGTGACCCCGTTTGTCGCATCCTGAAAACTGCTGTTTTGAGCACAGCTGTTGCAAACGCTCAACGAAGACGACCGGATCGTCTAGTGGAATTTGTGAGTGGTCTTTGGAACAGAAAGATCTTGATTATCAGTTTCCAGATCGAATGCCCTGGTCTGATGAGGCTGCGTTCAAGCTAAATGGGCTGGCCACTGAAAATGAAGTGATTTCACGTTTTCTTGAACAAACTCCATGTCTTCTAATAGATATGACCCAAAATCGGCAGGCACCTAAGTTATCCTTAAACTTGGTTGAATTCTGTTTGCTTAGTGGCGAGCTGCTACAATCAAACGTTGGACACTTAGTGTGGTTCACCCTGTACTATAGGTTCAATGTTTTTACCAAACATAACCATAGTATAGAGTTTTCTTTCTTCTGCTGGGAACAAGATCTTCCTGGGCACTGGGTTAGCCTAGAAATTTGTCTTTTGAACCTGTATAAACAGTCAGACATTTCTCGACACACGATATTAATGGGGATATTTGCAGCCTCGCTAGCGACACTAATTCAAAGACAGACTAATATGGCTAATCGTCAAATATACAATGTACGTAGTAGTAAAAACTATTTGCTTTACTTGAAATTCGGTGAGTGTATTTCCGAGGTAAACATCAATACGTTCTTTGCTAGTTCCATAGACAGCTTCCAAGAGACAGGGCGGGGGTCTGGGGATTGCGTCGGTAACGATATCGTAGTCTCTCATTCGTTCCGGGATGATGCTTGAGCAGGCGCTCACATTCACCTGAACGAAGCCACCTCCCTCTCTGAAAATTTGCAAATTTTTCCGATTGTAAATCATGCCCTAACAGTCAGCGATCTGTAGGCTTGGAGGAAAAATTCAAGAGACGGGTTCAGAAGAATCGCTCAAAATACTGCATTTTGGTTCAAATTACAGCTGAAACATCAACTCGCAAATTTTCTGACTGATTTGCGCTAAAGGAACTCACGGACTCAATTTGGGGTCTGTGCAGAGCCCCCTTTTAAACAGAGTATACTAGATAAAAAATGCCCACCCTTTTTCGAGCTTTGCTCAAGTGGTTCGTTCTCGGTCAATTCTAGATCGATTTGGCTCAAATTGTAAACAAACATTAAGAAAACAACCGGCTACACATTACGCAAGTTTGGTGTGAAAATTCCAAATAATGCTCGTTTTATGTATGACTAGGAATGAGAGTGGTCCAGGCAAATTCAAAGTCGTTCGGTAATTCAAAGGGTAGGGTATTGGTCTGAAACTTGCAGGAATGATTGGCATTGCCATTGAGCATAGCTCTAGCTCAAAGGGCACGAAAACTATGGAATTTCAAAAACATGAACGAAAATCCCATAATAAAATAAGAAATCTGTACCTTCTGAAATGAAAGCACTGAATCTGTTGTTAATCAACACAGCTTGTAGCAGGAAGTTCGACAAATTAATGAATCTGATATTTGAACTCTGTTCCATAGCATAGAAACCTACCCCACAGTGATTTTTTTTTTGAAAAACGAAAATCTTCTTAATCGTCATTTTACCGGTTTTACATAATAGTCACATTTAGCCATGTTTATGAAATTGCCCAATTTTAGTGCCCTTTGAGCTGCAGGGCTTCCCACTCAGTATGTTATGCCCAATGACAACATCAATCATTTCTGCAGATTTTAAAGCTAATACAGTCTGAATTACCGAAAAAATTAGAATTTCTGTGGGCCACACTGATTCCTAGTTGTCGGGTCATAAAACCAGTATTAGTTGGAATTTTTGCACCAAACTTGCCCAACATGTAAACAGTTGTTTTGCTAATTTTTGCCAAAAATTTGAGATAAATCGATTTTGAACTGACGGAGAACAAACCGTTCGAGTATATAAAAAGGGTGGACACTACCGTAGAGTGCTGCATTGGGTACCCGGGTACAGTAATCAGCATTTTCCGCAACAAAAATGAGATCCTGTTAGTGTACCCGGTACACTAACTGGCACTTAGGCAAATCATGTTGAACTGCTTGTTTTCACGATTTCTGAGCAAAAATGCAATTTTCCAATCGAGATTACTGTTTCTGCCATGAAAATGAGAGTGGTTGGTCAAAGTTTCCATTTTTGTGAGGTTTGTATCAGTAAAAACGATTGAAAACTTGCAAAAATATACGTAGACCTGCTTTAAACCTACCGTAATGTTGGAAATTTTGGACACCCCAGTGGCGTATCCAGGGGGGGTGTAGGGTGTGTACACCCCCCTTTGCAGTGGAGGTAGGAAGAAAAAGTCTGTCAAAAATATAAGAAACTAATGAATGATGTACTAAAACTGTCTATTTTGTGCTCAGAATGCCTTCTAAATGTGTTGTTCAAGGCCAAATTTTCAAAATTTTCTCGCCCTGGTCGGGCAGAAGCCCAACCATGCCATTATAAACTACTAAAACTTGTAATTTCTGTTAATTTTAAGCTCGGAATGCGTTTTAAACGCGTTTTTGAAGGCTAATTTTGCTAAATTTTCTTACCTTGGTTGGGCAGCGGCCCAACCAGGCACTTTCAAAATTTTACACCCCCCCCTTTCCAAAATCCTGGATACGCCACTGGGACACCCCATGACAAAATATGTCTCCAAGTACAGTACCCCGGGTACACAATCCGGCACTAAGTGCCAGTTAGTATACCCCGGGTACGCTATCTGGAGGGGTACCCTATGCAGCACTCTCCGGTATATGTAATGTACAGTACATACTACATGAAAAAACCAAAAACCTACGAGGTTCCATCAGGGTATTCGACCACAAGACCACAACTAACAGGACACTGACCCATCTTTCCTCGGCCTCCTGGAGTACCCGGTCTGCCTTTTGATCCAGGATCGCCTGTATATTAGGCCAATTAAATTCAGATTGAATCCAGAAAAAATAAAAAATTATGTATACCGCTCTGTCCTGGAGGGCCTGGCGGTCCGGGTCGTCCTCTAAATCCAGGCCTTCCTGGAGTGCCGGGCGTACCCGAGCGACCGGGCTCTCCCGGAAGTCCTGGCGGGCCAGAGTCTCCTGAAAATGAGGAAGTGAATCCAAAAAAATCTGGATGAAATCCAGAAAAAACCTGGCAATCCAGGGCTGCCAGGGATGGCTCTGGCGCCTCTGGCTGGTCTTCCTGCATCTCCAGGCCGTCCATCCTGTCCTGGTCTGCCTGCACTACCCGCTTCACCTGGAGGACCCTGCGGTCCGGGGTTGCCGGCTCTGCCTGGCTGACCGGGACTTCCGGGTCTACCCGGATTGCCTGAAGAAATCCTGTCTCTCTATCTCTACTAATGGATTTTGTTCAAAATCAACCTGGTTCCCCTGGCTCTCCGGGCCTGCCTGGCTGTCCTGGAGGACACCGGTTGCAGGGTTGGATGTAGGGTTCGTCGCAGATAATTGGCGGTTTGCCAGGCCTGCCTGTAATAGAAAACTGCTCAGTATACGGTAATATGTAGATTGCTGTGGTTGATTAAACTCAGGGGCTTCTAGATCTGTAGTAGGAAACCGATTGCGCTATCTAGGTAAATCTAATCTAATCGACATTCTAGATTTACAAAGTCTCAAATCGTTTCCAGTTATAGACGTATCCCATTTGTGGAGCTATGGTACTCCCACTCACCAAAGCCATAGCATGCTGCATCAGCTCAACTGGAGTGAGAACCCTACATACTGTAGTATCGGCGACATACAATAAGACGTCCCTAACCGTAGTTTATTGCAAGATACCTGGCGCTCCGGGGACTCCAGGCTTTCCGGGTCTTCCTGCTCTGCCCTCCGGGCCGGGTGTACCCGGCTGTCCGGGTTGGCAACAGTCTGTAACAGGTGTTTAGGCGTTTTTCCGCGAAACAAATTACTGAAATCGAGCATGAAACTCCTAATCTAATCAACTCGCCTCAAAAACCGAAACCTGGCGCCTGCGCGGCGGCCTGCGCATCAAAATCGACCGCTGCTGTCAAGTCGGATTTGTCTCGGCGGGGTTGATTTCCCTATCAGAAACGTTTCACACGGTCTTACACAATTACTACGTGCTCCAGTAATTAAGACGCAATTAAAAAGCAAAACAGGCCAGCAGACATTTTTCACACCCTGCCGATTCCGGTGGGTGGTTGATACGTCCTACACAGGGACTATAGAACACTAGCCCCCAGTCAGGACTGGGGGTAGCGTCCAACTATGCTGGGGTTGCTGCTTTTAGTACACTTACTTTCGCATCCCGGAAACTGTCGTTTAGCGCGGGATTTGGTTTCTGTTGCGTTGTTACTCACTGCCCCCATGCGAGCTCTGGTTTTTGTGCCCATGTCCTGTCTAACGCCGTCCATAGAAGTCTGAAATGGATACAGTATAATAATTAGGGTGCCGGCGGGTCTTCGCAAGTGTCCAAAGAAGGACCAGTTGTAATTGAATTATGGCTGCTCCGCATCTGAACGATGCCGCCATGAATTGGATCGAACTATCTAGAGGCGTCCACTTTTTTCGCCCGTGCCCAGACCGGTTCAGCCTACAACTCGGCTGTTGCTTTGCAAGACAAAACCACTGCCCGTCCAATTAACCCACATAAACAAAGCGCAGTTACGTTGAACTTTTACGAGCCGCGTAAAACAGCGTCGCACCCCTTTTAATTTACGAACGCGCGCACGTAACACTTGTTTGCAACTGCAGAACTGAAGTGAAAAGTTATAGTGGACCTTGACATTAAGACAGGTTTCCGCTGGACATTCGCTGGTTGGCTCGGAAAATATTTAGATTGATGAGTGCACCTTTTTTAAACAAAGGCCTACCGTCAGTTGGACGACTTTTTTGGCCATACAGGTAGTTGTAGCGCACGACACACTTTTTAACCTTCTCGAAATCGTCCCTCAGGCAAACACCAGCCTTTTTGTTCGACTGATTTGTGTTCGTCTGGACGCATACTCGAAGAACACAGGCACAAAATAGAATGCAACATATTTCTGAATAGTTTAGGAAGGGTAAACTAAGTTTGGCCGATGGGCCAGTCCTCTTAAAACTGCCGGTGTGGAGTTTTATGACAAAGTAGTAGCAACAAAAGTGGCAGAAAAACTCACTCTACAAGATCGCAAGTGCTGTTGCGCATAGCTTTCCCAATAGTCGACGTTGTGAGTGACGTAGGGCACCAGACAACCCAAGCCGATCAAGCCGAAGGTGGCAATGGTCAGCGAACCATAGATGACCCCGTAATAGGCGGTATCTTTGGGAGCCATGGTGGGGCGGGAGGAGGAGGGGAGGAGCAGTGAGTGAAATTCGAGCCCGGCCACCGACGCAAGAACTAGGATCGAACGGGGACCAGAGACAGGTTTGGGGATGGCGGAGCCGCAGGGCGCCGTCGATGTTCGGCCATGTGCGAAATGCTCCAATTACCGAGAGACGCGCTCGGGGTTGGTTTGTTTGAACTTGATTCTGTCAGCGTTTTGTTTTGCGCCCTGTCGTAACATCTGCAAAGCGTAAACTGTCGTATTAACCTTCTTGTTTAAACCGTTTTCAAATCGTCCGGTGGTTTTGTTATTAATTTTTAACAATTAATTCTAATAGGTGAGAAACGATTGGGCCGACTTTTTAGCCAACAGACAGGTTGAATTTGTTCCTAATTTACACGAGTAAATTCGGTGTGATATGCTTGGCCCAAACAGAACCAGTTCTGACGCGTGTTATGCTACAATAATAATAATAGGCACGCTGATCGGGTATAAAACTGTAATATACGACCGGCAACTAAAAACCGCCATCGGGTTCAATTGAGACTGACATGGAGTGTCTTGTTTTTTAAAAATCTCCCCGGACCGACCTACAGCCTTTGAGCGACAGCTAAACTAACCGCAAAAGACGCTGTCTTTTCGTCTTCTGTTCTGAGAAAAAACGGATGCCATCCTACATACGCAGCTCATTGCATGTAAGAGATTCTCTGAAATTCTTAAGATCTGGACTTTCCTAGGTACGGAAACATGCCAAAATTGAAAATGATTGCCAAATTCGGACTTTACACGACAGTAGCCGAAAAAAAGTCGAGATATTTTTAAAATTGAAAAAACGAATCATTAAAAAGAATTGTCGTTCAGAAAGAATCGTTGAAACGATTCTGTTCTGATTGCAAACAAATTATGACATTGCATTTAAAAGTTTCTACAACTCGCTCAATGCATACTGTACATTTTACTATGCGGTTCAGAAATTTGCCATAACAAAGTTTTCAATCCACTGACGGCTGCTGACACGATAATTGCCCCACCGACAATTGCCTCTCCGTAAATTCCCCCCAATTATTGCCTTATCAGTGTAAGCATTTTTCACTGCTGCCTAAGCTTAAGCACTAAAGCCTAAGCTAAACACTAAGCCTATGCCTAAGCACTTAGCCTAAGCCCTACTGTTGTTTGGTATTGGATTTTCCGTTTATGTTACCGGCTGCGCCCGAGTTGTCTAAATTGGTCCTCAGCAGCATACAATACAGCTACTGTAGGTTAATCTGCTCTTCTATCCACCATCACCTGTGGTTTAACACGTTTCTGGCTTCTCTGCCCAGAGCGCTCTATCACTTCAGTTGTCCTCTCTTAAATTCCAGTCTGAGCTTCTCTGTGAAAGATGGCTAGCAACTTGCAGAAACGGTCACTGTTGGTGTCAGGCAGACTAAAGAGAGGGCAACTCGGACAAATTGACAGAGGACCGAGGGCAGCCAGAAATCGTTTGTGTCTTAATAATTTACCTATGTACAGTGCGGCGTATCCAGGGGGGGGGGTGTAGGGTGTGTACACCCCCCTTTGCGGTGGAGGTAGGAAGAAAAAGTCTGTAAAAAATATAAGAAACTAATGAATTATGTACTAAAACTGTCTATTTTGTGCTCAGAATGCCTTCTAAATGCGTTTTTGAAGGCCAAATTTTCAAAATTTTCTCGCCCTGGTCGGGCAGAAGCCCAACCAGGCCATTATAAACTACTAAAACTTGTAATTTCTGTTAATTTTAAGCTCGGAATGCGTTTTAAACGCGTTTTTGAAGTAGGGATGCAAATGGTATAAAAAATACCAAATACCAAATACCAAATAGTAGATGGTATTTTCTATACCAAATAATACCAAATAATACCAAATAATTCCAAATAGTTGCTAAACAGGTCGCTAGCTGTTTGGAATGAGCTCAAAGTCACACTTTTTGTTTTTACAGCAAAAATAATAAGTTTTGCCTCAGTGGAAGAGTTTTTGTTGCATCTAAAAGAAATCTAGTCATGCCGAGAAAGAAAACGAGTAGAATTTGGTGGTTTTTCACTGACTCGGGAAATGGGCAAGCAGCACGTTGTGACGTTTGCGGTCTAGGCTGGGTCTCGATAAAGGGGCCGTCCATAAACGACGTCGTTCCAAAACCCAGATTTTTCGGAGCCCCCTTCCCGCAAAATCGCCTTGCGTCCTTTCATGGGGGCCCACTCCCACTTTTTGAGAATTTTCCATGAATGGTTGTTATAAGCTAAACTGGTCAGAATTCCTTGTTCTTTTGTTGCTCAGAAACGGTAAAGAGACGTCTTGTTCTGCGTATCTGCATTGTTAAACTTTTAGTAAATTAGAAATAACGAGAAAACTCTGAACAGAAGCGCTCTGACAGAGTATACAGTGCAAAATATGCAGAATTTATCGCTTAAAAGCTAATTGTTTAGTTATTTAAACTATTTGGTATTATTTGCTATAAAAAAATACCAAATACCAAATAATACCAAATACCTAGAAACTACCAAATAATACCGAATAATACCAAATAATACCGGATACCATTTGCATCCCTATTTTGAAGGCTAATTTTGCTAAATTTTCTTACCCTGGTTGGGCAGCGGCCCAACCAGGCACTTTCAAAATTTTACACCCCCCCCCTTTCCAAAATCCTGGATACGCCACTGCCTATGTACATTTTATGCTGAGGCTGAGGACCAGTCCAATCTAGTCAGCTCGGGCGGAGCCTAAAGGAGTTAGGCTTCGGCCGAGTACTCCGGCACAGCCTAGCTTGGTTAGGCTGCGCCCAAGTAGTCGGGCGCAGCCGGTAACAAGTACGGAAAATGCGACATAAAATTTTTAGAGAATGTTTTTGCGACATAAAACTTTTATTTAGAGAATGTTTTTTAAACAAAACAAGGGGGTGCTGCGCGCTGCCGCGTTTACACGATTTGTGTATACACCTTCAACAAAACAATGTGTATTTTTGTGTATGTGTATTGTACTGAAAATGCAATTTTTTGGTAGATTTTCAGTCAGAAATGCTAGGAAAATCAAATCTCTCAATGTCTGCTGCTTGAAGAAACCGTGGATAGCTTCGAATTACTTAGGCCATTTGAAGGCTTTATGAGTTTATTACTGCAGCAAAAACATCGAACTTTTACGTTTCTGTTCGAAACTTTACCGATTTTTTGCTGATCAAATACACATACACAAAAATACACATTTTGAGTACTGTTTGTGTGTATGGTAATGTGTATCCGAATTTTCAATGTGTACGTGTAGATGTATAAAATTTGCAGCAATATCAAATTTCTGACGTTTTGTAAACTACATATGTAGGTAACTAAAGACTACATCGCACACTATACGCACGTACATACATAACCAATTGTTGGAGGAATTGTCGGTGGGGCAATTGTTGGGGGGGGGGTAGCGATTGTCGTGCACCGCCCTGACAGGGACGAACTCTGCATAACAACAAAAAAGACTTTTTGTGGCTTTGTTTATTACAGCAGTTTTTGGTCCGACCTTGTGACAAAATGTTACGCACTGGTGGCAGTCAGACGGCCGGTTTCCGCCGAGCCATCTCAGCATGTCATCGCGTTAGTTTTTGTGCACCTACACAATTGACGGAATCTCGTCTGAACAGAAACTGACACCTGATTGGCAATCCAATTATTCTCTTCTAGCGTGACTGGCTGTATAAAGTTCGAAAAGTGAAAACCCGTTATCGTTTACTACGAAACCACTTCTTTAGTCGAACATAGACCTTCTGTTCGCGATACTACAACGGAAACACGCAGATCAGTAGCGTATGCTTGGAAGTGGCATAAGGTAACAACTTCGCTAATAACAACAGTCAAGTTCTGTAACAACAATTTTCACGTAAGTATGCACTCTGCAAACTACGTACGAACAAGGTACCAGCGTGGCAACGTAACAAAATCAACAACTGTAAAGCACCGAATCATGTTGAGCACAAGTGAATGAAATAGGCAGCCAATAAGATTCTCTGAACAAGGCCTTCAATTTCTAGACCAGTTTCACCTCGTGAGCTGAAAGATTTTGTTGTTGTTAATTTTAAATCACTGCAATTTAAGGGTTAGAAATTTCTTCGTTTGTGTGAGGTTGAGTGAGTAAGCCAAACAAAAGTCCGACTCCTTAAAAAATCTAGGCTTTCGGCATTTTTCGTGAAGATCATTTACACCCTAATCTAGGCATATGTTATACAAAACATTCCAAAGTCCACATAGGCAGGGGCCAACCCCACTTAGTCCATGTACTGGTTTGGGGGCCGTCCATAAACGACGTCGTTCCAGAGGGGGGTAGGGGTCGGCTGAAATGCGACGATAGACGACGCACCAGGGGGAGGAGAGGAGATAGCAAAAACCGATGTCGGTTTTTTCGGGAATTTAGGAAGTTCGATTGCATTATTTTCAATTTAAGCAACATTCTGGAAAAGGTGTCTACAGATAGAGTGGCTGTAGGGATTTACTCGATTGATTGCGCAGCATGGCAACAAGAAAACATGTATGTACTGCACTTCCATCGGGTGTATACCGTCGCTTAGGGAGAGTTTGTAGTACAAAAAAGGTTTGGCGGATAACATTATTTATGACCAAATACACGGCAAGAAATTGCTGACTAGAATAAATAGTAGTAATTTGTCTTACTTTCACCGCACGCGGCCAACTGAAAGATCTCCGGTCTGTCAGTAAGCTGTTCCACTAATAAATTGTAGACTTCGTTCGTGAACAGGCCTTCCGGCGGCTCACGGCTGTACTCCAACTGCAATTATTATTAATTAATAATTATAACTATTTTGCGCTTGACCAAACAACGCCGAAGAATAGATTTCTAATAAAACGGTTAACTTTGCTGGAGCCTCGCAATTAGGGATGCAACCGAAGATTGGTTTTATTCAATTACTGTAGTATATTTCAAAATAGAGCGAATTCTGTTTTTGCGAATAACTCCTTACTACTGCGTCTGAGCGTTTTTTGCCTCATAATCAAAGTTGTAGAGGGGCTCGAGCTCTGTACTACGGTTAACCTAATCTGCGCAACGAAAAAAATCAGATTTTTCTGTAGCTGGGCTATGAATTTTTCAGTGAATCTGAATTTACAGACCGTGGGGATTCCGAAAATGTACTTATATTTGCCGTAGGTCCAACGGTTCCGAAGTTATAGACCTCTAAATTTGACCAAAAAAAGCGAAAAAAGACAATTTTTGCGATTTTCACTTTTCAGGGGGCGGGACTGAAATAACTCGGGACCAACTCAACCGATTTGGCTGAAATTCACATACATGGTGTAAAATTTAGTTTTACATCGATTAAGACACATAAGAACCCTAAAAAATGACCCTGTTGTATGTAGTAGTTCAAGCCCTCCAATGTGGTTAAAAATGTACTTTTAAGTGTTTTGAATCGATCTCAGGCCTTTCTGAAGCAATTCGGGTACTGTAGTATGTGGTTCTGACACGAAAATAACTTACCTATT
>JASANB010000421.1:50000-58550 GCA_030248155.1 Sabatieria punctata
TGGCCGTCTGCATTTTCTGCGCCAGCAGTGGCACCGGTCGGAGACGCAATCGCAGCTGGGCGAGCGGGTCCCACCATGAATCCACCCACTCCTACAAAGAGAGCTCCTAGGACACCGAACATCTTTCAACAGTTTAACCAATCTGGGCATGGTATGGGTTGGGTTGGCCCGTCGGCGGTGGCAGAAAACAAACATGGTATTTTTATGGGGGTAGCCTGAAAGTGCACAAATCAAAAGGGAACATGCCACACTTCGCACAAGTCCGCACACACTCCGAAAGCGTACAGATAATTGTGAAATAAAACACTTATGCTTAGGTCTAGGCTTAGACTTAGGTTCAGGCTTAGGCTTACGTTTAGCTGCAGGCTCAGAAATCACTAATTTTTAACAAAAAATCGGTTTAAAAAGACTTTGGTAACCTAACTTGGCGCCTCAGCTGCTTGAACATTCTAGTTTCTAGAAGTCCTTCCTTTCTGTAATTTTTTGATTGTTTTTAGCTATAAAACGATTTTAGCCGTCTTATTGAATGAAACGTGCTGAAAATTTGTAACTAAGTAGCTTCTACATGACACTTCTTTACCCGAAATTATACCAACAAGTCCTAGACCATAATAAGAATAATAACTACCACGATGCAGTCAAAAACCTTCAGGCCGAATCTGAGCCGTCACTGTAACAGGTCATCAATCGATGAGCGAGTGGGGTTGGGGGTCTGGCGCGGTCGGGGTATGAGCTCAAACTCTAGGGCGATTGGTCACAAAAATTCGTAAACTTGGGCTCAACAAATGCAGTTAAAAAGTGCTGCTGTTTTACGTTTCACAGGTGATTTTAGCAATTTTAGTCTATCAAATTCTAAAAAAATGTAAGAATTTGCTTAACAGAAAAATCGGAGTCGAGAGGCGGCCTAAGACGAGTGCGGGACAGACGTTACATCTATGGTAGGGGTAGGTCAAAAAGGCTACGGGGCCTGGGCGGGGGTGGGTTTCCAGGTGTGGGTATGAAAGGAAAGCAGCAAGTAGTACCTGCAAGCACAAGATAAACTGCCGAATATTCTTGCAGCCAAGTTCCTTCTGCACGGCCGAGTTGTCGCTGAGATTGAAGCCGTCGGGCTCGGGATTGCCGTAGTGCAGATTGAAGAGAGAGGCGAGAACGGGAGCCGGCAGCCAGTCGTCATTGCGCGCGTACGTGTAGAGCAGAGTATAGACTTTGGTCCAGAGATCTCGGCCGAACTCGTCGTGCGGATTGCTGAACCGACGTCCTATC
Organism: Sabatieria punctata; assembly: GCA_030248155.1. Lineage (NCBI taxonomy): Eukaryota > Metazoa > Nematoda > Chromadorea > Araeolaimida > Comesomatidae > Sabatieria > Sabatieria punctata. Next base: position 51,264 of record JASANB010000421.1, read on the forward strand.
TGAAAAGTAGACCTCTTCAGGATCGCATCCACAACCAACAAACTCGACCCCCAACTAACTGACGGAAAAACCATCTCCCCACGCCGTTGTGCTAAAATTGATTGACGAACACAAAAGTCACACAGCAAGACGAAAGGTCGGACAGATAAATGGACCACCCTGTATTTTAAAGAGACAGAAAAATTGCCTGCCGTTGGAATGCTAAAATGCCAATAGGTGGCACTCTAGTTACTACGCAAACTCTAAAAGCTAACAACCTTCTCTGGCATGCGACGAATCGATTCGGACGAGAACTCCGGCGGTTCCATGAGCGGCAGCCAATTGTGATGGCCGGGCTGTTTGGGAATGGCGACAGAACGTTGCTGCACTTTCTTTCTGGGCTGCGCAACCGAATGACTGCCTTTCTTTGATGTGCTAGGGCCACTCTCGTAAGCGTTTTCTGAACAAATTCAGATGTAGATCATTTACCGTCAAAACACCTCGGCCTCTGGCCCACCTTCTACCCTGCTTTTCTGTACAAAATTTATCCAAAAAGCCCTTTCCACATGTCTAGCTAGCTAGCATACATGTACTGGAGGGTTGGCGGTTACCCCGTGCCTAGATAGGCTAAACCCCCTCACAGTTAGAGACCTGCGTCCCCAAAATTCAACTGCTAGTAGCGGCTCCAGTACTAACAAACCTGATGAGAAATAATAATTTTGCTGTTAGAAATGCTTAAAACAAAAAAGACCGAAATGCTAGCCGAATTTGGCGCCTCTGCTGCTGATATTTTTAGACCAATCGGAGTTTTCAGAAGCTCTTTCTGTATCTTTGGCTAGTTTCTTGTTCTAACACGCAGTTTAAAATAGCGATTTTTGGCCTAAACGTGCGAAACACGATTTCCAGGCGTTTATGAGCTTTTTAAAACTTGGGACACCCTCCGTGTGCGAAACCGCTCACCCCAGGCCAGCCCAGACCTGCTAAGTGTGCTCTGCTAACAGTAAGGTAGTACCTGGAACCTTTCCCTCCAATTTCTCAGCCGGCAGTTGAATGAGTCGAGAGGGCGCACACACCATCTGATCCAGCGAGGGCGGCGGCTTGCTCGGTCTGGATTCGGCAGCCTCGCGCAGGACACCTCCAAAGCGGGTGGAAGGTCGGTCGAACTGTCTGGAGACCAACTTGGCTATGTGGGACGATTTGCGATTGACCGGCACCAGAACGATCTGCTGAGAATCGGCGCCACCGCGACGCACCATCGCCACCTTGTCCGACATCTCGCCCACCATTTCGTAGACCGTCGAAAAGCCGAACTTCTCCAGCGGCAACTCTTTGCACTCGGCGTCGCTAAACAGTTGGGGCTGCTCAGTATAATTTAGACAACTTTTTGGTAAAACGAACAGCTAGCAAACTTTTTGTTTTAAAAATTCCAACCACTGTCAAACAATTTTACAATAAATAGCAGCAATTGTCCTTTTTGTATTTTTTCCTTTTCAAAGAACTGCAGACGTACCAAGCTAAAGCTACGATTTAGCCTCACTTACTTTACCCGGTTCGTTAGGTAATACAGCATTATCAGCAGGTCCTAAGGCTAGCGGCCACGGCAATCCTCTCGTTCAGGCTTTACTTCGGCTAGCCGTTTAGCCGTTCTCAATTCATGACTGTAGATACAGCCGCCTGACCATACATGGGCCGGAAAAATCCGGACGGGTCTGGAGACCGGGGGGTCCCGAAAAAAGTTAAAAAACGCCTATTTTGCCTTAAATAAGCGAAAATGGGGGTATGGGCAGTGGCGTATCCAGGGGGTGTAGGGTGTGTACACCCCCCTTTGCGGTGGAGGTAGGAAGAAAAAGTCTGTAAAAAATATAAGAAACTAATGAATTATGTACTAAAACTGTCTATTTTGTGCTCAGAATGCCTTCTAAATGTTTTTGAAGGCCAAATTTTCAAAATTTTCTCGCCCTGGTCGGGCAGAAGCCCAACCAGGCCATTATAAACTACTAAAACTTGTAATTTCTGTTAATTTTAAGCTCGGAATGCGTTTTAAACGCGTTTTTGAAGGCTAATTTTGCTAAATTTTCTTACCCTGGTAGGGCAGCGGCGGCCCAACCAGGCACTTTCAAAATTATACACCCCCCTTTCCAAAATCCTGGATACGCCACTGGGCGAGGGGCCCTCACTCCCGGCCCATGTATGCGCCTGACATGTCAACTGCGCCCCGTCCGTTGTTCCCTCTGAACAGACTCCTGTGCCAGCCACGAATCCACGCCTAGGGCCACTGGGCCTCATCTTAATTATCTTAAACGCCATTCGGCGATTCTTACTGATAATATTTTATGACGAAATAAGGAAATGACCTACCGATATTCCTCCGAGAGAGCGTCCAAAGTCAAGCCGTCCTTAGTGCTGTCGGCCATACCACATATTACGGTTTTTAGGTCCTCCCATTCTTGCAGGGTGTCCTTTTTCTCCATCTAAACTGCCAACCAATTTACAAACAAAGCAATACACCCCTCTCAAAAGACTAAGGACCATTTGATTTATTTTATAAACAACGATGTCATGAGTTAAATTTGTAACAAACACGATCAAGTCTGGTATTAAACGACTGCTTTAGTTCTCCTGATTATCATTTTACACATCAACCATTAATTACTGCACGCTAGCTAGCTATACCTACCTACCTATTCAAGTTCTACCCCATTATGGGGAGATCACTCGAATTTGAAATTTTGAACACAGACGACTGAATGTGGTATCAAACGACTGCTGACGATCTCCTGATTATTATTTTACACATCAACATCTAATTACTGCATGCTATATTCAGCTTTACCTTAGATACGTGTTTTTGGTCTCGAACAAATCCTGTAAAACGTGCGCACCCAAATTGTAAATCTTTAAGAAATATGACCAAATTCGGTATCAAACAACTACTTTGAATTTGTACATTATTGATTTATGCACCAGCACATCCACACCAATTACTGCATGCTATCTCAGATTACGCGCTCATCATATCGTCTTACTTCATCGATTATCGGCCGATTTCCCCCGGAACCCCCCACTTACTAAAACAATCGTAGCATTCGAGTCCGCCTACAGATATGTCTGCCCACGTGCAGATCGGTAGATATGACGATTTCCTATCGATTAAGCATAAACATAGCAATATTCGTCCAAGCCCAAGGACGGTGGCCCTTTTTAAACGAAAATCATCACTATGAAAAAAATAGAAAAAAGAAGTTTTCTCAGTCATGTTTTGAAAGATAGCTATCAATTAGGGATGGCCAAAGCACGTGCGCGCGGCGCGGAATAGAAAATAAAAAATCACAAAAAAAAAGAAAAAACAATGCTTTTTTGTGTTCCGTTATTGATAGGGGGATGTGATGTATTTATATGAAACAGAGTGTGAGCTATCGAATAAGATGCATTTTGGATCATAATTCGGTCGTTAAAGGGCATTTTCCTCTCGAAAACTGAATTCGTCGTTTTTCAATGGCCATTTTCTGCTAAAAGGAGAGTTGATTCAAATTTTGTTCAACCGGATTTAAAATCAGCGCAACTCGTTACCTATATATCACCGCTTTTTTTCTTTCCGCACTTCGGCATGGTCCCCACAAATTTGATTATTTCTTAACTACTGAAAATGGGCATTTTCGTGGATTTTTTTCATGTTCCTCGTTCTTGTGAAAAAACGACGAATTTGGCGCAAGATGTTCAATCGGTTCCGTGTACAGTAGACTGCAGGCTTTCGAATGATATAAGAATTTGCTCTCTGCTCTTTGCCGTTAACCCCACAAACGGTGTTGAAGTTTCTGCAACCCTTAATTTTTGCCATTTCTGGCTTTTATTGTTCCCAACACTTGCAATCATACTTTTTCGCGTTAATTTAGCTGTGCGACGAATATTCACACCTTTCTAGTAGATTTTAAACAATCTCATTGGTTGCACCTTCGTAACTCGCGCCATAGAAAATCAGCCACCGCTGGGACGGCGACCAAGTTATAAACACTAATTTACGCGATTTGGCCCACGCGGCTGTTTTGAACCCGCATTTCTATGATTCTTCATGAAATTAAGTGCGGTTTTTTGAGTAAATAATCGCATCCGGTCATGCTATTGCCGTTTTAGCATAAATTTTTGCTTGTAGCGCGAGTTATTCAAATCTGTTGCCCATATTTTGAAATGGTACCAAGTGCGCCATACAAAAGTTCTTCGCAGACGGACGTTTTTAGATCGCATTTTTCTAATTTTTGATTGAATCAAGTGCGGTTTTTTGCGTAAATTATCGCATCCGGTCATATTATCGGCGGTTTTAGCATAATTTTTTTGCTGTAGCGTGAATTTTTAAAAACCATTGGCCATACCTATATCAATGCTACTTTGTGAGTAGGCCTACCTTAGATGCATATTTCGGCGCATTTACTTTTAGAGATCCTTGAACAACAAATTAAAACAAATGAAAAGAATGAAAATGCGCGATTTCAATATCCCTTACTAAAACAATCGTAGCATTCCAGTCCTCCAACAGATATGTCTGCCCACGGGCATCTGGGTAGATATGATGATTAGCTATCGATTAAGCTAAACATAACAATATTTGTCGTGGCGGCTGCCACGAATGTACATAGATATTGATTGCACTTTAAACTTAGCGCTGTATCGTACATGTGTGTAAGCATGTCTGCTCTGAGAATGAGCTGAATTAATAGGGTATGAGTAAGAGGAAAAATAGGTGTGTAGAAAGAATTGCTAAGAAAAGCAACGTGCGCGCATAAACGAGAAACTGTACGATTTATTAATTGACGGTGTGAGAGGAAAGGAAAATTTACGCCCAGTTTCGCCACATGGCATCCCCTGTCGTGGCGGCTGCCACGAATGTACATAGATATTGATTGCACTTTAAACTTAGCGCTGTATCGTACGTGTGTGTAAGCATGTCTGCTCTGAGAATGAGCTGAATTAATAGGGTATGAGTAAGAGGAAAAATAGGTGTGTAGAAAGAATTGCTAAGAAAAGCAACGTGCGCGCATAAACGAGAAACTGTACGATTTATTAATTGACGGTGTGAGAGGAAAGGAAAATTTACGCCCAGTTTCGCCACATGGCATCCCAGCGTCGGGAGAAGAAGTAACTGCCTTATCCTCAAAAATTACGCCCAGTTTCGCCACTGGGGAGTGTCGTGGCGGCTGCCACGAATGTACATAGATATTGATTGCACTTTAAACTTAGCGCTGTATCGTACGTGTGTGTAAGCATGTCTGCTCTGAGAATGAGCTGAATTAATAGGGTATGAGTAAGAGGAAAAATAGGTGTGTAGAAAGAATTGCTAAGAAAAGCAACGTGCGCGCATAAACGAGAAACTGTACGATTTATTAATTGACGGTGTGAGAGGAAAGGAAAATTTACGCCCAGTTTCGCCACAATATTCGTCCAAGCCCGAAGACGGTGGCCCTCTTTAAACAAAACATGGCAAAAATGTACACACTCAAAACACTAATCGGCGCAAGTAGTGATCTCCCTACCCCATATTACGCATTTTCTACCTGGTGCCTCCCGCGCGGGGTCAGTGCCCAACAAAAATGCAACAAAAATGCAACTGAAATTGCCCCCGAGTATTTTGCGACTAAAACTACGGTGCGTTGCAAATGTAGTGATTGGAATGTGTTATCAGTCTAAATTATCGTTAAACGTTCGAAACAGTATACAATCTGAAACAGTGTAAATTGTGTTGTGTAGTTTGGTTGAAAGTTTTTTATTATGTGTCATTTTGGATAGCGATGTGCAGGCAGACTAACTTTCAACAACAGAATGTTGCGCACCAACTTGACACGACCGCCGAGCTACCCGTTTACTTCGCACGACTGAGATCTTCACACATTCCTTCACACAGCACCTTAATCTAATCGCTCCATCACCAAAACACACAACATCTGCTGTACCGACCTCTAGCCAAAACATCACACCAATCACCCCAATTCCTGACATTCTAATACTCACACGGCACAAACCAACTCAATTGCAACATCCCACCATTCCAAGCTGACACGTCCTCGTGTAGCCCAACTAAATACAGCAACCAAAACCCAACTATCCTGCAGTAATTGCAACATTCCACCAACAAACCATGACAATCAACTAGCAAGTGAGCAACCCAAGCAGTATATAGAAGATAATATAAGATAATATAGAATACTGCAGAGAATATGAGATACAGTAGGGTTACAGATAGTATGACGTTTGTGGGAAATAACGAAGAAATACAGAATGTATGTGTCAAAAGACTAGATAAGACGTAGTCAGTAATGTAGTGGTATACAGAACTAATGTGCATAGAAAGCAATATAGAGATATAAGCAAAAAGCAAGCGAAGTATACAGTAGCATGGCAATATGTGAAAAGCGTGAATATAAGTAGATAACATGATGAAGAAATATGCGTTCAACACAGAAGGACGGCACAAACAAATAACAATCCACACAGAACATCCACGCAGGGATGCACACATAAACACGCAATAAAAGTGATATATAAAATAAACTCCAATAAACAATATTTAAAATCCGCAAATCAATGCACCACAAAAAACGAAGGACAAAAACGGACCAAAACGCAGGACGATCGCATCGAAAAACATCTATCTGGACAAGACCATCAGACTGGACAACAATTATACAGTATGTATCTGTGGTAAAGAACCAGACAACACAACAAGCACAGAAAAACAACAGGACAGTATAACCAAAATGAATACCTAAGTGCGAGAAACACTTGGACAAAGCAACAGGACAGCAATGTACAAAGTAGCAACATGTTGATATGTAGAAGAAAAAGAAGTAATTAATGCAGGCTTTGATTGGAAGTAGGCTCGCGACCATCAGGTCGATTCAGGCGGTGATTCAGAGCAGAGAAGTGCTGACGAAGTTCTTCCACCTGTGTAGACAGCATAGACAGATGAATGTCAACGGTAGAGTTCCGACCGACTTGCTCATCCCAGAATCGAGACATCTCCTGCATGAACCTCTCAGATTTCAAGGTGTTGCAACGAACTGCTACGGAAAGATTGTGCTGTCCGATCTGAAGGCGCTCCATGGTGCGAAGACGATTCCGCAACCGGGTCATTTGATCGCGAACTAGTCGGAGATGTTGACCACAACTGCGGAATATGTCATGAAAGCCAGTAGAGAAGATCAATGCCATCAAATAGTAACCAAGTCCTATAGCCATGCCATACAGCAGCCCGGGGCCAAATTCTTGTAAAAGGGTAGGCAAAAAACCATGGACATTGGGGTTGGGGGGAGTTGTGGG
>JASANB010000422.1:0-135639 GCA_030248155.1 Sabatieria punctata
GATATCGGTAAAACGTAATAGTAGAAGGAAGTTAAGCACACCTATCGATTCGCATAGCATGTTTATATATTACCGTAAAAGTACCTAAAAGACGCCTAAAATCATTGTTTTGTCTTTTCGCCAGCCCCCACGAGAGCATTTTTTCAATTCATCGGTACTCCAAAACGAATCAACGAATTTCCCTCAAATCTTCCCCAAAAGATAGAAAAACTTCAATCTACAATGTCTCCAAATATTAGAGCAATCGGTCCACAAATACAAAAGTTATGCTAAAAAGTATGGCCCAAAAAGTACCGTTTTTTGCATTTTCTTCAATTTTGTCCAAAATCCGACATAAATAGATTTCTAGATTTCTGATCGCAGCTCGCTGTGTACCGTTGGAAAGAACAGCCTTTTCTCATTCATAATATGCAATCCCTACCTTTGTACGTTTACTTTTACTACAGTTATGAGCTAAATACGGCAAAAACTCCAAAAAAATTTTTTTAGAATTTTCGCCCAAAAGTATTAAAATCTTGTTTATATTGTGTCCTTACATCCTAACACAAATTTTGAGCCAAATCCCAAAAGTTCTTGCACAGATTATCATGTCCTGAACACAGAGTCTCATAACCAAGAAAAACCGACTCTTACTATTTTTCAAGATTTCATAACTTTTGATCCCGGTGTCGAAAAAACGTGTACGACCCTTTGTTTCAAACTACAATCATTCCTTAACAAAACCTAAAAGTCCCAGACCTCCAGACCTTTCCCAGATCGCGGAGCCCTCTTCCCCGCTTCAAAAATCAAAAAGTAAAAAAATTTTGAAAAAAAGTGTCCAAAATTTGACCATTTTTAGTGCTTCAATCGGCCATAACTTTTGATCCCGGGTTAGTACCCAATTCTACCACACGTACTCACAAACTATACACTTTTCTTAACAAAACGCAACAGCTCCGATCCTTGGGAACCTTTCCACATTTAGTGCGTTTTGATGGCAATTTTCAGAAATTAAAAAAATTTTTAACTCAAAAACGAAAAAAAATATCCAAAAACCGTCTGCACCAATAGAAAATTCAGAATTTTTGCAAACTTTTGATGTATAACATGTTAATATATTACCGTGAAAAGTACCTTAAAAACGCCGAAAACCACCATTTTGTTTTTTCGCCAGCCCACCCCCCCTCGAGAGCATTTTTTCAAATGATCACTGCTCCAAAACGATTCAACCAATTTCGATCAAATCTTCATCAAAAGATAGAAAAAACTTCAAATTACAATCCCTGCAAATATTAGAGCAAACGGTTCACAAACACAAAAGTTACGCTAAAAAGTATGCCCGAAAAAACACCCTTTTTTGGCACTTTTTTTTCAAATTTGGTCAAACTCCGATATATATAAGGGAACCGCATTTGCTCCCTCCCCGAATGCTACGAAAACAATTTTTAGTATGGACCGCGGTAACAATAACTACACCGGGAAAGCGCAAACGCACTTCCCTTAATAAAACAGATTCCTAGAGCTAAAGGGTAAGTCACGAGGCTTTACTGGAGACACACACCAGTAAAGTCTCATTAACCCCGAGCAGTAGGAATCTGCTTTATTATGAACTGCAACCGAATCGCTGCTTAGTAAAATTTTCACGATTTTTTCAAGAATTTATCTATCTTTCATTTAAAACGGATTCACTAGAATCGGTTAAGATTTACGGTTGCTACAGCAAAAAGTCTGTGCTGGGTTGTATTAATAACTGTTTGTTCATTACCAAAATCAGTGTTTCAAATTTAATCGCAAATATCTCAGGAACCACAAGCAGAGTATCTTAATGAAAATTGCACCAATCTGTCAATAATTTATTTGTCTTTCATTCAAAAAAGATTCATTCGATTCGGTTGAGACTTGAGGTTGCTACAGCAAAAAAAAACTGCTGGGTTGTTTTTTTGGCGGACCCTATACAACACCAAAATATTTGCAACAACTTGAGCCCGATTTAACATCTAAACTTGAACTTTTTTTATTAAACCTAATCTGAAAGTAAGCTGTAACCTACTAATGCCTGAGTCTGAGCCCGATTCCTAAGTCAACCAAACCTAAGTCTGTGCTCGAACCTAAGCCTAAGCTAGAACCTACTACTCCAAATCTGCATAGAGTCTGAATGAACCCAATCCTGAGCAGCAAGCCAAAGCCTAAGCTGGAACCTATGTTATGTACACAAAATCTGAGCCCAAGCTTGAACCTATGTACTACTGTAAGCCAGACATGGGCTAGCATTTCGGCTGATGGGGGGTAGAATTTTCAATTCCTGATGGGGGGCTGAGGGGGTGGTAAGCCAAAAAGTCCGATTTTTGGCGAAAATCAGGGTTTTTGGCTTATTTTTCATTAAAATAAGTTAAAATTAGCTATTCTGAGCTCATTTACGCCTATTCCAGGCATATTTTTATCATAATTTTCTATACAAAATTCTTCCCAAAAATTCCTGATGGGGGGTAGCGGCCGGCTGATGGGGGGTAGATCAGAGCCTGATGGGGGGCCAACACCCCCTCAGCCCCCCTTTTGCCCATGTCTGCTGTAAGCTCAGCCTAAGCTGGGACGTACTAGCCTAAATCTACATGTCGCCTGAGCAAGCCTAAGCTTAGCTTTGTTCTAACTTACATGATTCTACCCCATTACTTGCCGGCACAGTTGGTGTAGTGGTTTATACCGCTAAGCCACTGTGCGCGTGGTCGTGAGTTCATCCACTCGGCGCGGCAAGTTTCTTGCCGCAAAGAGTAGGTCGTCGACACAAAGCCCAACTCAGGCCACCGAAAGCTGGTGACGACCAGTAGGTAAACGGGAACCGACTGAGCTGCCTAAGCAACTAAAGCTACAATAGCAACCACACATGTGTTGGGACAAACGGGAACGGGGACAGCTACCACTGACACCGAGCATGTGTGCAGTGAAGGAAGGGCAGGAGGTGGGTGTGCGTGATGGGCCCGTCCGGACAATCCATCCACCCTATTAGTTGTAGTTTTGAGTTGAGGCGCTTAGGCAACAAAAAGATCAAATAGCAACCTCAAACGTGTCATCGGCGTCAGGCAGCCAGAGCGGCTGGTCGTTGGCAGGAGTGTGTGTGGCTCTGAGACAATTATTACTGTAGGAGGCAGAGGAGAGAACTGGAAAGGCGTAGGAGTGCTCGAAGTCGTCTTCTGGAGGCGCCAATCGCTCGTAATAGTCATGTGTGGCGTTGACTAACAAGTCGAAGTCGTTCTTGCTTACGTAGTCGTGCACCGACCAGTCGCCGGGCGGCGGAGAGAAGAGAGAAAAGTTATTATTATTATTATTAATATTGTTGTTGTTGTTGTTTCCGCCGGTGTCATCCGTTTGTACCTGAGCGTCAACAACGCCATTCTTCTTTTCTTCTGATTCGGCCGCCGCCTCTGCTAGCAGTAACAGATTGCCGGACATAAGCCAAAAGCTAAGTCGTCTGCAGCAGAAAGCTCACAGGACAAAAAAAGCGTAACCAACCAGCAGAGCGAGAGAGAGAAACAGAGGTAATATCGAATCGGCGCAAAGTTAATCGGCGCAAAGCGCAAAGTGGCGCAAGTTTTTCAGTGGTTGCGTGAACATCTAAGATACTGTAGCCCGCGAAATTTAAATTCTATCGTCCCTCTCTTCTTAATTTGTCGTTCCATAAATGATGATTGTCTCAGGACCATTTCTCATTCGCAATATGCACTGTATTTAACCTTCAAGGACTCAAGTTAATACACACGTTAATAATTTTATTAATTACTATTAATTGTTGTTAATTACTCAAGTTAATATTTCAAGTTTAATGCCACTCTGGAATCCATAAGTTTCGTTGCCCACATCAGCGTGGGGTATAGGCCGAAAATAACTTCAGATACATTAGCTCCACCTATTTCCGTCCTAGAGGAACGGCTTTTTAACATTTGTCAATGAAATAAAGATGAACGAAACGGTACCGTTCGTTGAAGACGAAGTCGGCGTCGATCATAATTATGCCGGGACTACTGTTGGTTGGGTATACCGAACCCATACCGAAAAATGGGTATTTTTGGGAATACCTACCCAATAAATACCTACCCATTCCAGGTATTTTAATAAATACCCATACCGGGTATACCGATTATTTTCGAAATACCCAGGTATTTAGGAATCGGTATTTTTGTCCAGCCTAATGCAATTTTTATTGAAAATTCCCTGTCATCACTATGTTTTCCTTGTAATTTTCGATTTTTGGGGCATGCAGAAACATATTTTATAATATCCTTCCAAAACATCGAATATCCTTCCAAAACATCGAATTTGAAGGATTTTTAGTCTGTGACCTACTCCCTGTCCCAAACTTGCTTTGTCATTAGAAAGCGTTGGTCTAGTTTCGGCTTAACTTCACACTGCTATTTCATAATCAAGTCTCCATGTACAGTACATTCACAATCAACAAAATAGTCCCGCATTTTGTCACTGCTCGTTAAGATCTCCATATTATACACTAGCAGGCCTTAAAACTAGTACAGTAGAATGGAAGCATTTCTCTCAGCCAAAACCATTTATAGAAACGATTTTCACTCTAGTAAAACTAAATAATAATTTTAAAAAGTTCCTAAAAACTGTAAATATCCCATTGCTTTTGATGAATTTTCTAGCACCTGACCTTGGAAATGACTAAATCCATCGCTTTGTAAATGGGAAATTCAGTGATTTTACTGGTAAAATATTTTCAGCAAATACCGAATAAATACCGGTATACCGGTATTTTTGCGAATACCTACCCATACCGAACCGATTCCTGAAAATCCCATACCCAAACAACAGTAGCCGGGACGGTGACTAGCACGCCTAACAAAGCTACTGCGGCAACAACGTAAGTGTGGTTTTCATAAGTTGGTAAAAGTTAACAATCTCGGTCCCCGGTCTAATCATAGCAAATTCGGGCGGTCCTAAATTGCCCGGATTAATAAGGCAGAGCCGTACATGAAAAATGGTTTGCAAATTTCACAGCTGATTTTGGTATTCGTATTCGTAGCCAAGAGAGAACTCAGAGTGACAGACAGGCGCGCGGATCGCTATTACTGACTAGACTATACGACCAATAAAACAGAACAGCAAAAAATGTACTGTACTGTGAATACGCCTTGGAAATTGTTTTGAAGTTAAAGTATGCAACTCGTTTGCTAGCGATGTTTGATTTCCCTGATTCTCAAGCGGTAAGCCTGGCGTGTCTAAAAGCGTCCGGTCCCATGTAAGGAACAATGTAACGTACAGAATACACAGAATAAATAACTCTCTAGATTCGTAAATAAGAAATGTGGTTCGCCGCAGCAGCAACAGTGTTGTATTTGTGGGCCGAGTGGGAGGTTGATACAACAGGAATCCAAACAAGGGTTTATTGGGAACGATCGCCCAATAACAGTAACAACAAAAATAACAATGAAGAAGCAGGGATAGGGAGTGACTCACGGGGTATGAGCCACTGGGGGAGACAGTAGAGCTAGAGAGAGGGTAAGCATACAAGGGATAGCACACGAGAGCACAATGAGTGCAAACAAGAAGCTCATAGAAGCTCATGGAAGCTCATAGAGAACACTGCAGAGCGGGCTGCTTATATACGGCCATAGAACGTTGCAGAAAGTTCTAGTCCGAGTAAGAGATAAGAGAGAGGGACTGACCTTTCCCAGAACATTCTGTACATAGATAAAAGGCACATACACACAGACTATAGCACATCGCCACCTATAGTCTAACAATAATATGTAGTTAACAGAGTGTAACTACAACAAACAGTTTCTGTGCTCTCAGATTGCTGGTGAGTTTATAATTATTATAATAATATTATGTCAGTACTTTCCCAGCCCAGCAGTACTTTTTCACGTTCGCGTTACCTTCCAAACAAGAAGCTAAGTTAGACTACTCCAGTTCAAGGCATTATGTAAATGATTCCAGGTTCATTCCTCCACCCACGAAATAGCCATTTTTAACCTGAAAAGCTAAGATTGAACCTAGGCCTAAGCTAAAACCAAGGCTTTAATAAAGTCAGGGTGGTTGGCGGGTGGGGGAATGGGCTTCCTCCAATGTAAATTGGGGTACTGAACGCACATGTAAAGTTTTCCCGCATTAGCGCTGTTACCGTAAATTTGCGCTTTGCGCCGATTACCTTTGCGCCGATTCGATATTACCGAAACAGATTGCACTGCACAAACAAACGTTGGTGTGAAAGCGATTGATTACTGTATTTTTTATGTTCAGTACTGTATTCATGTGTCGTGTAGCTCTAGCCTGAATAAGTATGCAGGAAAGTTAGCGCTAAATTCAAATTAACTGTAAGGTGCATTCATACTTTTGTAGAAAAAGATCGCCTGGCGACTTTTCTGTAGAGAAACTCGTTGAAAGTATGAAACGAGATCTTTATGCTGACGACGAAAATCTACAAAAATGTAGTTAAAAATTGAACTACTTTTTTGTCGCCGGTCTTTTTATGTTGAATTTTCAATGGCAGGAATGTGTCAATGATATTGTTTTAGTGCGAAACCACTATAACAATGCAGGAAAGCGCTCAACCCGGCGGAAAATTTGGAAGAAGCTCGCAAAAAATGTCTGTTGAGCAGAAAATTTTTATCTACACGGAGCGACAATTTTTCTACAGAAAAGGCGCCGTGTGGATTAGACTCGTAAATTCTAGTATATTATATTGGTGGCCCCTGTTAAAAGTACAGATACCCTTCATTCGCTGCGTTAGCATGAAAAGTTAGAGGTTTATTTCAAACGGGCTTAACAAACATGTAAGGTGCGTATTCAGGAAATGTTGACTGTGAAATAAGGAATGTCCCAACACCCTCATAGCAGTGCATAACAGCATGTACAGTCCCTGTCTCAAACATCTCGACCAACCGACAAGACCGACCGGCGCGCCCGGTCACCAGCTGATCCAACAATAGGGTGGCGCTTAATGGACTACGTAGGGACGCACAAGACCAGATGCCGGCCACTCTACCAACACGCCGGTGCTGTGCAAATATCTGACTCCCCCTACAAAATGACTCCCGGGAGTCACAAATTGGTGCAAATTTCTGACTCCCCCATGCATACAGTACGAATAGAGAATATGGTGACTCTGAAGCAGGCAGAGCAACTTAAACGTGCAATACGTTTAATTGGGCTCTTGGCTTTTGACAGGTTAGTATTACCCCAGTTTTCGGGGATTAACGGTTGTAAATGAGCCACAGGATTAAGATAACCAGAAAAATGGGAAGGAGCTGCTGACCATTTGTTTTTTTGGGCCCTGACCATTTGTTGCGCTGGCTGGGCTAGTTGCTTGTCAGAACGGATCGTTTACGTTATAAGAAAATCACAGAGTTCGGGAGGTCTGGACTGCCCGTGTCAAGGGTCGTGCTCGTATGGTGAACGTGAAAACTTGAAGCCAGTAGATCCCGTCTGCCGCAGTGCCAAACGTCAAAAGCTTGAATCTGACATTATGGTGGAAGCAGAAAACAGAGTGCCACATGCTCCGTTCAGCCCCCCAGATGAAAAGAGGCAGAATGAGAAGTCGACCGAATTTGGCTTCCAGTTTCAGCTTGCTGTTCCATATGGTTCTCGGTGGTGCAACATCATTGGAAAGCAGCCGGACGGATAATTTCTGTGAAAGGTGATGGAAACTGTCTCTTTCGATTCGAGCAGTTAGTGTAGCTGTTTCGGGCCGCTCTCAACTGCACGCACAGATTCGACTTCTTGTCTGCAAGGTGATGGAATCCCACAAAGGTTCGAATCATTGCTGAAGAAACTAGTAGAGCAGTACATCAAAGAGAGAAAAATGGAAGAGCCAGCAAAAGATGCCATGGAACTGGAAAAGTGGGGTTGGCAGAATGAGATCTTTGCACTGTGTGAGGCGCTCAGAGTGGATATCTTTGTGTACTCGAGCAACAGAAAGGAATGGCACCGATTTCCTCTGCCATCAGAACAGCAACAATTTTCGGACAATTACATTGCCCTCTAGTCTTCAATCTAGTGCATTCCGGAAACCATTACAACCTAGCCACGAAAGTTATGTGATTTGTTATGTTGCAGTATGTTGTTTTGTATTGGTATTTATTGTACATGCGCATACTATGTGTGCTGCTGTAAAGGGGAGTCAGAAATTTGCAAAGAAAAATACTAGGGAGTCAGATATTTGCAACAATAAGTGACTCCCATCCTATACTTTGTACAGGGGGAGTCAGAAATTGTAGGGAGTCAGAAATTTGCACAACACCGGCAGGCAACCCACAAACAGCGCCAACAAAGGTGTGCAAAGGATGTCTGGCTGTTGCTCCAATTCTGGAGCTGTTTGAGAGCGGGACTGTGTTCGTATTTTTGGCCAACAACTTTTGTATCAACAGAACTACCGTACAACACTTAAACGCACTAAAATCACTATTCAGGGGAGAATTCCATATCAGAGGGCATGTAGGAGCTGACCGATTCAGTGTGTCTACTAACAGGCGAGGGAGAGATGCGCTTCTGGTCCTTCTCTGCTCTCAACTTATTCAGGTATCTGGTCACCGGCGAAAGAGGAGGGCTGGTCACACTTTTCTGTCTGGAACTCCTTCGTTCATCCTGAATACTGGGCAATTTGGGAACTTGCGACTGTCTCCTAGAAGGCGAATATCCGAACAAGCTAGCTGCCGAACTTCTGCGTCTATCTTTAACTGTTTCTACAGATTTTGGAGGCGGCGACTGACTCTCAGTAGAGGGTGTTTTCGGCGGTGGACTGGTGTGTATCTGCGTTGGAACCGATTCTGTATCGGAGCTTGCAGATTGGCTTGAACCTGGCTCAATTTGAAATGGTTTCTGCTCAATGGTCTCTTGCTCTTCGCTGTCGGTTGCGAAGTCGGCCGAGTAGCTCGGTTGTCTTTCTGATTTCGGAGTTTCCACTTTCTCTACTGAAATCGGGTTAGGCTCAAGCATCACCAATTTCTCGGTTTGAGTTTGGCTTTCCGATTTGCCAACCGGTTTCTCGAACTCAGTTTGAATGGCCCTTTCAAATCGACCCAACTCAAATAAACCTTCGGTGTTGGACGCACAGTCTCTTAGAACAACTCTACTAGTTGGGGCACTATGGGCCCGATGTCTCCGAGGCGTTACTCTTTCTTGAAATGGTCCAAACTGCTGTTTGTTGTGAGCTAATCGCAGTGTAGAGCTTCGGTTGGGAGTGTAGAATCTAAACGATTTGGCACTTTGCGCTCTGGCATGAGCGTTGAATCCCAAATTCACACCGTAGGCACGTTCTAGCGTTTCTTGTCGCCGCGACTTCTGTCTTCTATTTGGAATGGTCCTTGAAATTTGTTGCACATCGTTGACCACAGTGGCCGACTGAACTTCGGCGCAAATTGCGTTCAAGACCGGGTAATCACTTTCCTTTCCGACTGGCAAAAAGTTGGAGAGAAGTTTGCAAAACAGCGGAACTAAGTCTTTAGAAGAGAAGTTGACCGATTCTTCTAGTTCAGTTTCGGTGACAGTTTGAGTCTGTCTCGATTTTATCTTCGCTTTCGAAGTTTGTAGCTGTCTTTCTCGCGTTCTCACTTTCAGTGTTTGACTCGAGTTAGCCGCTTGAGGTGCGACGCGTTCTGGCTCGGTTTGAATTTGCCGCTCAGAAAGCATCGTAACTTTTCTAGGAAAAGTCGCTTCGGGAGTCGGCCGTCGGGGATTAACCGATGACAAGCGGTAAATGATGTTCAGGTCCCCGAATGGCTCGCCGTTGCGAGTTAACAGCCGCACCAGCCCGGCCGCTTCGCACCAAAGCTCAGATCCCAGCTTTTCCGGGACAATCTTCGCTCCAGCCATCTCGCTTTCATGATTTTCGCCGCAAATCACCACGGTTATAGTGCCAGCTTCCAAGTCTACTTCCAAACTACTCGAAACAGCGGTGAAAAAGCAGGATTTTCCCAATTGGAAGTCAATTTTCGTTTCTGAATTAGCCAGAGAAACGGTTCCCAGTTGAATAGGCGCGAAATTCAAAAGTTGAACTTTTAGCAGAACCGAGTTTGGCAGAGAATCTTTAGCTTCTTTTAATAAATGCAGTCGGTTAGAAGCTATTTCGAAGCAAAACAACAATGGTTCGGCCATTTGTAGATAGCATTTGCTAGTCGGCCACTCCTGGTTGCCATGGTAACTGAGACAGAGCGATGTAAGCATCCATTTTGGCGCTAAATTTAAATCTGCATGCTTAGACAGTCAGGCACTTAACGCTGTTTATGGTACCGGTACCTAGGGTTGACAACTTTGAAGTTGTTGTTGCGAGCCAAAACTATCGACCAACGCGTTGTGTAGAAGGACGAACACTGCAAACTACAAGCGATTAGACCAGCCGTATAAATTATACCGACAACTCGACCCGATAGCCAGTAGACTTGTTCTGAGCCGGCGCTCTCTCACTGCCTTTATCCTTACAATACTCAAATCCAAGAGCCAAACGAACAACCAAACAACTGCATGCAAATGAGCACTGAACTGTGAGTCGTTATAAACAGTTAGATAAAAACAAGAGCGGTAAACCAAGAAACTACGGTAAGTGGCAAATTCAAATGTGTCAATAATCAAATACAGATTTGACAAGGGTAATGGTACCATATATGGTACCCCTACCCATGGCCATGGGTACCACCAGAGGCCCGAACGCAGGGGTACCATATGTAAGGTCGGCACCATAAACGGCGTTTTAAGTGCCTGACTGTTAGAGTTAAACTAACGCGCCTCTTTACAGTCTTAGCGCCGTAAAAGCATTGGTACCATATATCGGTACCGGAATACTATATACTTACATGGGCCAGAAAAATCTGGCGGGGGCCTGGCTGCTGGTCGTCTTAGTCTCTAGGTGCAGCAAAAAAAAAGTCCAAAAATCGGTTTAGAAAACGATGACAAGGGAAGGGGGTCGAAAAATGGAAAAACCGATGACGTCATTTTTGCACGACCCCTTTCTGTCATTTTGAGGCTGAGGTACCATTCCATTACTACATAAAGCGTCAAGTTGCCAACTGTGTTAGTTTGATTGAGCTCTGCATAGCTGCAGATATAGAATTACTAACGATGCAAACAGTGTTTCAAATTAAGAGAGCCATCTATTAGTTCACAATCCATAGTTTGATCCCACTAGTCATTATGTTGCGCATATTAACTGTTCCCCTATCTTACTACACACGAAGATGTGCCTTGCAGAATTTTACAAGAAATGTCTGTGGTGGTCAAGGAAGCGGAATCATTCCCGAGCTTCTGTTACCTGTGCTGACTTACATGAACGTTGTTTATGAACTGATTCCTGCAAAGTATTATACTTTGAGTTCTTCTTGTCATAACGGAACCTGGACACCTGCCACTGCTGCTTTAACTGCTTTCTCAAATGGCTCAGTAGACATGATTGCCAGCCTATTTTTAGTGCAAGCTTCTGATTTTGATTGCGTCACTCCGAGTTTCCCAGTTTTGCCTGCCAGTTTACAGTTCGTAGCTAAGCGACATACCAACAAATCGAAAATAGGCTCTTTGCTAGCACCATTCCAAACAGAGTTATGGTTGGCTGTTCTCTCTTTAGTGCTGTTAAGATATTTCTTCTCCAAGAAAATGCCGAAGATATCCTGGAGTCCGATGCCTTTCTTGTTTTGTGGCAGTTTCATACTACTGGAAAGCTTGTATGCTACCTTCCTCCTAGCAAGTCTGTCAACTGTACGTCAGGCGTACGTAAGAGACACAGAAGACATGTTGTCGCGCTTGGAAAGCGGGCAACTGGAACTGTTGCAACAGTGGTCGCCAGAAGGGACCACTGATATGTTAAAACAGTTTTCTGAAAATAGTTTCATGTTTAGACTTGTAAAGGCACTAGAAGTGCACAGCCCAGTGCAAGACCTCAATCTACGCAGTATAGTAGAAAAATTGATGCAAGGAGGTTATGTAACGGCTCATTATAGACCAGAGATTTTAGTCACCTTTTCAAACTGCACATTAGCTGTGATAAAGCCAACTACCCATCTGCCTACTGGAGATTACTATTTCTTGTTTTCTAAGAAATCCAAGCACATCAGTGCATTCAACATTGCTTGGATCAAGTTTCAAGTAAGGGAACGCATACCTGTTTGGCCGTCCACTACTGTTGAAGGGGTTGGTGACCTGAGGAGAAATAGAGAATAGAATATGGATAGAGTTCTAGAAATTGCACAAAAATCGATTTTTTTCTAGTTTCTAAGATCGGTAAATCTGGGCGGGCTCACTGAAATAAAATGCGTTACAGACTACTTACTTTTAGCAATTATCGCGGCTAAAATGTGAGTGAAAGTCCCCTTGTTAGATGCATAAACAAATATGTTATGATCTTCGCAAGAGATAAAAACTTTTAGGATCGAGTAGCCTATGTGAAGCGGAAATATAAGAAGGCTGCCTATAAAAGGGACGCAGAAACGTGTGATAATATGGAAAGCGCTGAACGAGAGACAGCAAAACCACTGTCCTTGTCAGCAATGGAGGAACCTTTCACTCTATTCCTGTTTCTTATCTTCATCAGTATTTGCGGCTTCGTTTTCGAGCAGATACAGTTTTGGGCTCGGTGGTACTATTCCTATTATGTAGATCATAAAAGTACCACTGAATCCAACATGTTAGAGATTTATCCATGGCACCACAGGTTCATAGGCATCATTAGCTCGAGTGATGTTCAAGGGAGAGGCATCGTAGCAGCTGAGGCTGAAGACAATTATGCCATTGAGGAGACACTGACATAAGCTTTCTGTGCTGTTACCGAAAATCTTTGCTCACTGCTTCTTTTGTACAAGTATTGCAATTGTACTTGTGTCTGTGTGTGTCAAAAGTGTAGTCCATCAAAGTAAAGTCCATGCAAAATGATTGGCTATGGTGGAAAAAAAAGCGATTTTCTCAAAAACTTTCTTCAAGACCCCAACTTTTTATATCAATCGATAGCAAATTTACAAGGGCTACAAGGTGCGAACATCATATCAAAGGTTCCGCGCTATTTTATATATTTTTTTTCTGGAAAAACCAAATTTTCGGCAAAATCAAGCTTTTATAGAAGAGTCAAATTGACAAGCGGACGGAAGGTTCTTACCCTTCGTGCAATTGCGAGGACCTTGGAACGGCGCTAATTATGCAATCAATAGACTATCTGTGCTGGGTCAGCTTACTGGACGGAACAACACGGCCTATTGCCCTGCTTTAGACAACTGCAGTACTACAATTCGACCCGCCCAGCTCCTGAGGCCCTAGACCTATTTCCTCAGAGAATTTCAATTTGTAGTCTTAGTTTGTAGTTAAAAATTTTCGCGATAATAATTTGTAGTCTTAGTTTGTAGTTGTCAAATTCAGGTTAAAAAATATGTAGTTTTAGTTTGTAGTCAATTTGTAGTCAGGTTACCAAACGTCAGAAATTCGATATTACTGCAAATTTTTACCAATTGAACAATCAGTCATAGAAATGCTTTGCAAAAATAATAACTGCAAGCCTGTTAATTGTTTTCCTGTGAAAAAATCGTCTTTTCTAATAGATATTTATGAAAACAAACAGACGGAATTCAATGTTTAACAAAATTTCAATGCTGAATGAAAATTTCGTATTTTTTTTAAAATAGAATGAGATATTTTTTAAAAACTAAGACAAGAAAAAACACGAACAAATGTGCAAAAGTCAATCATGTAGTCACCTTTCTTTGAAAATTTACAGGGGTAAAAATGCGGGAAGATTGAAAAACGATCTTTCTAACACTTTACATAAAAAATAGCTTCGTTCTTGGTATTTGGAGAGCTTATCATCAGCTCAAGACGGCTCAAAGGCCAACTGGGGGGGACTCAATTTATATAAAATTACACTAAAAAATCGGAAAATTTCCAAGAAAAATGACTACAAATAGACTACAAATTCGCAAATTATGAAAAAGTAGTTTGTAGTCAATTTGTAGTCAGCTAAAATAATATGTAGTCTTAGTTAATTTGTAGTCGTGATGACGTCATAATCGCCGCAAATATGTAGTTTGTAGTTAGTAGTTTGTAGTACTACGAATTAGGTCTATGAGGCCCCATCTGAACTTGACAGAGTGACACCCAAACAAACACCTGGAGGAGGAGAAGAAGACTTGACTGAAAACGAAGTAATTACAGCCTTGAAACAAATGATAAGTGGAAGTGTACGGCAACTACCACAAAGGTGTATGGTAATTTGTGTATACCCATTCAGCAAAACAATGTGGATTTTTGCGTATCTCTTTCCAACAAACCGCAAAATTCATCAATGGTTCGTTTTTGCCTGATGAATTGTTTTTGATGAATAGATATTCACATTTTACGATTACAATTCTTCAAAAGATGATGAATTGAAGAAATTATTCATCACAGAAATTGAGGAACAATTAAATAATGATTCTTCAACAAACTTTTATGCCAATTTTCCTTAGTTCAACCGAAAAAGAAACGTGCCACAGACACATAAACTGACTGGGCTCGCCGTGACAGTTAATCAGGAACTGCTCAGAATTGCCGTGTAGTAAAAAGACCTATTTGTCAAGTTGAAGTGCTGGACCATTCCAATGCATTTGATGAACAATAAAATAATTGACTCATCAGAAAATCTTGCAAAAGTCTTCAAAATGATGAATAGTAGTGGACCATTTCATGATGAATAGTATGATGACATGATGGCATACTGATATATCAGTATGGTTTGTTGGTAGGAGGTATATTTGTGCGTGTGTATTGTACTGAAAATGCAAATTTTTGGTAGATTTTCAGTGAGAAATGCTAGGAAAATCAAATCTCTCAATGTCTGCTGCCTGAAACCTTGGATAACTTTGAAAACGAGTTACTTAGGCCCATACATGTATGTAACAAACAGGTCATCAGCTCGGAAAATTTAGTAAATAGCAAAATATAAATCCACTAGTAAAATAACAGTAATACCTCTTTCCAACAAACCGCAAAATTCATCAATGGTTCGTTTTTGCCTGATGAATTGTTTTTGATGAATAGTTATTCACGTTTTACGATTACAATTCTTCAAAAGATGATGAATTGAAGAAATTATTCATCACAGAAATTGAGGAACAATTAAATAATGATTCTTCAACAAACTTTTATGCCAATTTTCCTTAGTTCAACCGAAAAAGAAACGTGCCACAGACACATAAACTGACTGGGCTCGCCGTGACAGTTAATCAGGAACTGCTCAGAATTGCCGTGAAGTAAAAAGACCTATTTGTCAAGTTGAAGTGCTGGACCATTCCAATGCATTTGATGAACAATAAAATAATTGATTCATCAGAAAATCTTGCAAAAGTCTTCAAAATGATGAATAGTAGTGGACCATTTCATGATGAATAGTATGATGACATGATGGCATACTGATATATCAGTATGGTTTGTTGGTAGGAGATACGAATACGTACAGTAGGAAGAATGTGAACTAAACGACAATCATAGGGAGCAGGCATGGATATTTTTCCGAAAAAACCTCGGCCTGTTTTTTCCAGTTTTTTTTTTTCAGTTTTCTTTTCCGTTTTTTTCCTAAATCGTAATTCCTATAAAAAACTCCAACCCAAGTTTTGAGTATCCTAGCCTGGTTTTATTATTCCTAACGCTTTCTAGCACCTTCCTGAGTCTTTTCAGAACAGAAATACCCAGCTTACATGGATATAAATCACTAAACAGGCTTGAAACAGTCCCTGACAGGCTCCATCAATAAACACTCTATGCAAATATTCTTACAGCATTTTACCTTTTTGTTTCAGATTGCCAAATTTGGCATTTTCTGTTGTTTTTCTAACAGTTTGGAGCCAGTCTAGCCTATTATACATCTAAAAAGTGCATTATTTAACTGAAAAGTGAAATAAATTAGCTATTTTTAGCTTGAGTTTTTTTCCGCGATTTATGTTTTTTCCGACCCTCCGAAAAAAACCGAAACACCGGAACAAACACACCTCACATCCCTGATAGGGAGTTATGCTCCAAGACTCTTGACATACAACAAAGCAGGCTATGGCTATACGCACATACAGCGGCACCTTACGAGACACAGTAACTGCTAAGTGACCAATGGCTAGAAAGCACAATGGTCAATAGCGACAACCATACATGTACTAGGGGGGTTTGGGGGTTACCCCCCAGCTTAAAAGGCCAAACCCCCACCCTCACCCCCCCCCCCCCCGAGACAAGTTAAGGGACCCCCCCCCCCGACCCAAAAATACAGGTACTAGTAGTAGCTCCAGTACTAACAAACTGGCTCAGAAATCGCTCAGAATGCCTTCTAAATGCGTTTTTGAAGGCTAAATTTTCAAAATTTTCTCGGCCTGGTCGGGCAGAAGCCCAACCAGGCCACTTTAAACAACTAAAACATATACAGGGTGTGCCAAAAAAAAACAACCCAGCAGATTTTTCGCTGTAGCAACCGCAAATCGCAACCGATATGAATGAATCCTTTTTTAAATGAAAGATTAATAAATTCTTGAAAGATTGATGTAGCGTTTATTAAGATAGCCTGCTTAGTTCCTGAGATATTTGCCCTCAAAGTCAAAACAGAGATTTTGGCAATGAGCAAGAGTGATAAAGAACAACCCAGCAGATTTTTTACTTTTGCAACCATGAATCTTAACCGATTTGAATGAATCTTTTTTTGAAGGAAAGATTGGTAAATTCCTCAAAGATTGGTACAATTTTTATTGAGATTCACTGCTTAGTTCTTGAGATATTTGCCCTCAAAGTCGAAACAGATTTTGGCAAAGAACAAGAGCGATTCCATTGCACTTCATAATAAAGCAGATTCCTACTGCTGGAGGCTAATGACACTTTACTGTTGAAGTAAACCGAGTTTGTGTGTCACCAGTAAAGCCTACAATAGCATTAATCAGTAGCAGCAATCCGTTTTATTACGAAGTGCAGTGGAATAATAGAAAATCGCTCTTGTTCACTGCCAAAATCACTGTTTTGAATTTGAGAGCCAATATCTCAGGAATTAAGCAGAGTACATTAATAAACGTTACATCAATCTTTCAAGAATTTATTTATCTTTCATTTAAAAAAGGATTCATTCAAATCGGTTGAGATTTGCGGTTGCTACAGCGAAAAATCTGCTGGGTTGTTTTTTTTTGGCACACCCTGTAATTTCTGCTAATTTTAAGTTCGGAATGCCTTTTAAACGCGTTTTTGAAGGCAAATTTTGCTAAATTTTCTTACCCTGGTTGGGCAGCGGCCCAACCAGGCACTTTCAAAATTTTACACCCCACCTTTCCGAAATCTTGGATACGATCGAGGTTTTTGGAAGCTCTTTTTGTCATTTTTTGCTTATTTTTAACTCTGAAACGCTATTTGGCAGCTTAAAAATAGCGATTTTTAGCCTCCTTACTGGAAAAAACGTGCTAAAACAGCATTTCCAGGCGTTTTGGAGCTTTTTGAAATTTTGGACCCCCCTCTGGGCGAAACCCCCCTCGCTCCCCCACCTGAGGAAAAACCCCCCCTACCCCCCTCCCCCCGGTCGGCCCGGAGCTGTTACATGTATGGCGACAACAGAGCATTTTTAACTGGGCTCTGACGGGCTGCGAAAAGATCAGTATGAACCAGGGGTTGCAGTAAGCGCAGAAATCAGTAGCTAACATAAAGAGAGCTAGAGTGGCTGATGAGTGCTCCAGCTGACTGACGGATCCCACCGACACCAGGTAGGCCAGGTTAACCACAAGCAGACTCAGACCGTACAAGGTAAGCTTTTTTTCTGTGTTGCTTATTTGAGAGCAGCTCAATACCTCCTGAACGAAATGTCTTATTTCGGTACAAGCACACAAACACAATTCTGACTATTCTAATATACAGGTTGTTCAGAAAACCGGGAATTTACTTCCAGCGTCAGTTAGAGCAGACGGATGGTTTAGCTCTTGTTCTCATTTGAAAGAACGCACAATGGCCGATAGATTAGTTGGTGGCTGAGCTTGATACTGTACACGTTTAAATTGAGCACACTACACTGCCATTTTATCCTGTTCTTCAGTTTTTTTATGTTCTTTTAGTGAGGAGAGAATCTCTGCAAGTGGTCGGTCGTGCACTTTAGTCATCAGCTTTCGGTTTTAGTGGAGGCTTGCCTAGCTTTGTGCAACTTGCTCATTTCAGACTATTACATTATCTAGCTCAGTGATTTAAAATTTTTGCCTCTGATAAGCCAACCGATCGGCCATTGCGCGTTCTTTCAAATGAGACTGAGCGCTAAAACGATCGGTCTGTTTAGACTAAAGCTGTAAGTAATTTCCCGTTTTTCTAGCAACCTGTACATTAGATACTGCATATCTTTGCATTCAGCATCGGAGATTTTACTATCCCACTGTAAGTTGAAGCTTGTGGGGATGCTCTACCACTCTACATAGAGAAAAAAGTTTACTCTACGTATGTACCTGGACTTGTTTGTAGTGTCGGCGTATCTTGATTACGATTCCAATATAGGGGCCGTTCATAAACGACGTCGTTCCAGAGGGGGGGAGGGGGGGTCGGCTGAAATGCGACGATAGACGACGCACCAGGAGGGGGAGGGGGTTAGCAAAAAACGACGTCGCTTTTTTCGGAATTTTAGGGTACTTCAATTACATTATTTTCGATTTATGCACATTCTATCAAACGTTTCTCCATACAGAAAAGCTTCCCAGAGTGGTTGTAGGGATTTATTCTATTGATTGTGCAGTATGGTAACAAGAAAACGTCACAGTACTCTATGTACTGCCGTTTTATTGGGGGGGGGGGGTAAACCGAAAACGACGTCGCCGTAGGGGGGGGGTCCCCAAGAAACGACGCAAGGCGATTTTGGGGGGAGGGGGGGTCCGAAAAATCGGGATTTTGGAACGACGTCGTTTATGAACGGCCCCATAAATGATTGTTGTAGAAATGTTGCACAGCAGTATAAAGCCCAGCAGGATGGAGTATATCATTTTCTAAGATAAAATAAGAAAATTATTCAAATGTAAAGGCGGATGCACACTTCTGCCAGTCCGACGGCACTGGAAGTTTATCACGCCGCTCTACCTCACCAATTAGATTTTTTGCTGATTGGCAAAAATCTAAATGGCGCGGTAGAGCGTCGTGATGATAAGTGCCAGTACCATCGGAGTGGCAGAAGTACAGGGTACATAAAAAACAACCCAGCAGATGTGGCAACCTCAAGTCTCAACCGAATCGAATGAATCTTTTTTGAATGAAAGAGAAATAAATTCTTGACAGATGGGTGCAATTTTGATTAAAGATAATCTGCTTGGTTCCTGAGATATTTACCAGCAAATTCCAAACGCTGATTTTGGTAATGAACAAACAGTGACTAAAACAACCCAGCAGACTTTTTGCTGTACCGAAGTTTTCCACATATAACAGTCAGGCACTTAACGCCGTTTATGGTACCGACACCATAAACAATCGGACACCACGGCATGAAATACACTGGTTTTCATCTTTGCAACAACTGACTGTACGTTTGAATAGCTCAGTTTTAAACAAGTTTTGAAAACTTACGCAACTTAGAAGCTACAATATGCTTACAGCAGCTATCTAAACCTTTGAATAAAAAGTTTTACCAAGATTACGCAGATTTTAGAACGATTCTTGAACAATCTGAGTACAAAAGCTCCATATTCATTAGCTGGTAAAAAAATATGCACGAAACCACACCATTCTGAGCTTAGACCGATACCTAGGGTTGTGGTCCCACCTATGGTATCCTCACGTTCGGGGCCTGTGGTGGTACGGTACCATGCATGGTGACCGACGGTACCATGTAAGGTGCCGGTGCCATATATGGTACCCCAACCTTCGCAATGGTACCGGTACCGGTACCATATATGGTACCACTCCGTTCAGACTTGTACCATATATGGTACCGACACGGCGTTAAGTGCCTGACTGTTATACGTAGGTGTAGGAGTCTGTTTTATTATGAAGTGCAACGGAATAATAGAAATCGCTGCTGTTCATTACCAAAATCTCTGATTTTACTTTGAGGGTAAATATCTCCTCAGGAACGAAGCAGCAGAGTATCTCAATGAAAATTGCACCAATCTGTCAAGAATTTTTTTGTCTTTCAAAAAAGATTCATTCAAATCGGTAGAGATTTACAGTTGCTACAGCAAAAAATCTGCTGGGTTGATTTTTACGTACCCTGTCTATGAACAGTGGCGTATCCAGGGGGGTGTAGGGTGTGTACACCCCCCTTTGCGGTGGAGGTAGGAAGAAAAAGTCTGTCAAAAATATAAGAAACTAATGAATTATGTACTAAAACTGTCTATTTTGTGCTCAGAATGCCTTCTAAATGCGTTTTTGAAGGCCAAATTTTCAAAATTTTCTCGTCCTGGTTGGGCAGAAGCCCAACCAAGCCACTATAAACTACTAAAAGTTGTAATTTCTGTTAAATTTAAGCTCGGAATCCGCTTTAAACGCGTTTTTGAAGGCTAATTTTGCTAAATTTTCTTACCCTGGTTGGGCAGCGGCCCAATCAAGCACTTTCAAAATTTTACACACCCCTTTCCAAAATCCTGGATACGCCACTGTCTATGAATGGGCCTTTAGACCCACTGAGTGCTTATATAGTACCTGAGCGGTTTGGTTCTGATAGAAAGGTCCCAATTCCCCAGTTATGTTGTCACGTCGATGCGGTTGCGTGTAGAACGCGTTCACGGCAGCTTCCGGCACTGGCAGCAGAAGCTGAACCACCGCAAAGGTCCATATTCTTTTGGCGGTCCATATCTACAGTACTGTTGTTTGCGTATACGCAATAACGCATTTCTCAGAATACGCATTTGTATCTGGATACGCAATACGCATACGCGCTGTGCCGGCGAAAACCATACCATAGAAGCATACATGTAACAGGTCATCCGCCGATGGGGGAGGGGGGTTGGGGGGTGGTCTGGCGCCGGCCGGGGGGGTCTGAGCCAAAATTTTGGGAGGGGGGTAGGGCACCGAAAAACGCTCAAAAATCGAAAAAATCGCAATTTTTCGGCTAAAAATCGCCAAAAATCGCTAATTTGGGCTCAAATACAGCTAAAAAATGCTGCTTTGCAGGCGATTTTGGCAATTTTTTAGTCTGAAATTGTAAAAAATTGCAAAAATTTGCTCAAAAATTTACTTGCCAGAAAATCGGAGGGGTGTCGGTGAAATCGTCTCGGGGGGGGGGGTGTCCCCATCTGGGGGGTCTGGCCTAAGTCGGGTGGGGGGCAGACCCCCCCTGTTACATGTATGCATATGTAGAAGTGACGCAAAATTGGGTTGGAGTTAGAGAAAATTCGGAGATTTGGGGGGTGGGCCCACGGCGGTTGCGGCCATTTTTGGGTGGGTAGGTAGGTCCAAGAAGAAAAGAAAAGTCTGTTTCAAGTCTTGGTAAACTGAATCCCAAGTTGGGGCAGGCAAACTCTGAATACCTACAGTTAGTGATGCAACCGGGAGCGGAATACCGGGATTCGGGAAAACCGGGATTACCGAGAAATGAGAAAACCAGGAAAAACCGGGATTACCGGGAATATCGGGAAATCGATCAAAACGATCATGCTGCATGACAAAACATAAATGTTTTCAACATTCGGTTTAGCTACTGATACCATTTCTAGTCGGTTTTCTCAAGGATTTTCTCTCATAACGGGCTAAACTACAGTACATTGTGAGATCAGATTTGTCTTGAATGGGTTAGTGAGATGGTTTGGCAGGCACCAGGCAGCTCGATGTCAATTGCACCTATAAGAGTTGTGTAAGAATAGCCAATCAATGAGTGGCTTTGCTCAATTGAAGGCCTTTATAAAGTTGGAAGTTTAGAACATAAAGTTTACGGCCTAAACCAATATAAAAATATTTTGAACAAAGGGAAAACCTGCAAAACATGGCTGTTCGCTCAAATTGAGCAAGTAGCAGTCATTTGAAAACTTATTCAAAGCGGCAAAAGACAGTTGGGTATACAGTAGCTGACACTGAAATACACAGTATCTGCAAAAAACTGTCAACACTGCTATAACATATATTTCCCGGTATTAGACAATGTGTGAACCGGGATTGGAAACCGGGAGTGAAAATACCGGGAATTCCCGGTTCTTCGGGACATACCGGGATCCCGGTTCCATCGCAACCTACAGTATACCTGTGGGTGCAGGTGGTCATAGCAAATGGCTGTAAGTCGATTGAGAGCCAAAGCTATCAGGCCCAGTTGCTGACCGATCATAGCATGGTGAGCGAGAAATGCGAACAGGTTCTTAGTGGCCATTGGAAAGTTTTTGACCACTGTGTCCATTCCCAGCCACCCTCTACTAGGACATCTGAGCAGAATCCAAGAGTCAAACAGTAGGACCAAGTCTGGTATAGCCATCAGTATGCAGAGTTTGAAGAAAGATGAACCAACAATTTCGTCTTTCCTTCCACGGATCAGTACAAAGAGAAAAAGCAGATAGAGCGGCAAAGAAACTGACAATGGAATCAACAGCAAATACATCAACATCGTTTGAGAGTTAGCTGTCGCTGTCGCTACGTACAGTAGAAAGAATTAATCAAGTTTGGTTGCCAGGTTTCACTTAGACTTAGCTGGACAAACAAAACGAAAGTCAGTTAATGAGTTTTGCAGTGGCTCTGCACGGCCAACTGCTGTTGGTTGCAGCTGAATAGGAATAAGAGGACCTGCCACAATTACGGTGGTGATATTATTTTGTTATAGTGGAGTTTTTGTCCATTTTCCAACCCCTCCCCTGATAACTTTTTACTCCAACACAGACTGGGATGCAAGTAGGACGATGTCCCATACTGCTGTCGAAAGCACTACAGTCATGTCTCGCTAATCCGGACAAGTTGGGGCAGGCCAATTTTGTCCGGATTAGCGAATTTCCGGATTAACGAATCAAAGCTAAAACTCTGCTTTTCAGGTCAAAGGTCTAAATGACAGCTTTTTGTTAGTTACATATCAGATTCTGCATCTGTACCTCCTAATTAAAACATAAAAAACTTATTTCAGCCGATTATAACTCCTAAAAAGGCAAAAATAATCACATTCTGACTCAAAGCATAGCATTATCCAATTGAAAATTCACATGTGAATTGAAAAATTGCGCATGCATTTTGTCCAAATTAACCAAATCCGGATTAACGAATCACTTTACCATACAAATTTCGAACTTGGCGCCGAAAATCTTATGTCCGGATTAACGAGTCAGCGAAGGTCAGTTCGAATCCTTTTGACTTGAATAAACTTCGAAACTTTGTATATGGTGCCAGTCAGTGTTGCCAGGTGTAGTATAATAATACTACCTGTAGTATAATTGACCTTCGAAAAGTATCGAAAAATCGGCTGTAGTATGTAGTATAAAAATGTAGTATAATTTTAGATTTTGTAGTATAAAATGTAGTATAATTCAACATTTCCATTTCAGATGTCGTCTTTTCCCAATTTTTGAGAAAACTCGTCAATTTTTATTCCTGATTGAAAACAGGTTTTGCCTTCTATCACATCAAATTGGCATAATCATTTAATCTTATGAAAAAAATTCAAATAAATCGGTGATTGTATCGATTTTTGGACAAACAATCAGCTTCTACAAACCGTTTCGATTGATTTTCAACAAAACTGTTTGACAGGATAATTCGTCCTTTTCTTCATGTACGACTTCAATGGTCAACCAAAGGAAAATTACAGTTTGATGTCCTATTCTTATAGAAATAGTATATTCGGATGTCATCCAAATAGAAACGCGCTAGACTTAGGCTGAGGGACTGTGAAACTCTCTCCATACATCTAACAGGTCGTCTGCCGAAGGGGGCGCCGGCCGGCGTTCTGAGCCCAAATCGTAGGAAGGCTGTTGCGCACTAAAAAACGATCAAAAATCGCAATTTTTCGGCAAAAAAATCGTAAAAAATAGAAAATTTGGGCTCAAATACAGCTAAAAAGTACTGTTTTACAGGCGATTTAGACAATTTTTTGTCTGAAATTGTAGAAAATCGCAAAAATTTGCTAAAAAATGACTTGCCAGAAAAATCGGAGGGGTGGGGGGTCGGAAAAAATCGTCTCATGGGTCCCCATCGGGGGGAGTCAGGCCTAGGTCGGGTGAGGGCTGACCTCCCGACCCCTTGTTACATGTATGAGTCTATCATTGTTTGATGTTTTAAACTGTCTATAGTTTAATCCCTGAGGGGAATGGGAAGGGTAAGCCATACGCAAACTGGCAAACCGCACAAATTTTCGATGGTTTTAAGAGTCAATAAAGCTTTCAACTTGTGTGAAAAGTCTCTGAGTGGGAATTGAAGCTGATCTGCCATTGCTGTCTGCATTATATAACACTTTTCTATGCTTCAAATCTTCGATCTGACGGTTTTACAGCGTAGTATGAAAATGTAGTATATTTTCGAAAATTGTAGTATAAAGTAGTATAATTTTGAGCTGGTGGTAGTATACTGGACTGGCTAGCACCTGGCAACACTGGTGCCAGTACCATAAACGGCGTTAAGTGCCAGACTGTAACAGGTCATTCATCCGCCGATGGGGAAGGGAGTTGAGGGGTTTGTCCCCGGCCAAGCGAGTCTGAGTCCAACTCTAGGGGAGCGGTTGGATACTAAAAAACCTAAATACTCGAAAAAATTGCAATTTTAGGTGTAAAATCGTCAACAATCGCTAATTTGGCCTCAAATACAGCTAAAAAGTGGTGTTTTACAGGCAAGTTGAGTGTCTGAAATTCTAAAAAATTGAAAAATTAGCTGAACAATTTACTAGAAAAATCGGAGGGGGAGGTAAGAAAAATTCAGGGGGGGGGCAGCCTGCCCATGTACGGGTACCGGTCACCTATATCGCAAACAACAGTGTTTTATGTAATAAAAAAGAGTATTTATCAATAATGCACGCAGACAATCAGAAATAGATAAATAACGAGAACACTCCAAGAGATTCTGAGTATAATAAGGCCACAACCGAAAAGTGGACAGAGAACTGAAGAAAATACAAGATAAAACCTGGGCTCAGCCTATGGCCCTTACAAACAGACGTAAAGAAGTGCTGGTGCTCGGGATGACAATTAATACTCTACTACCGGAGTTTTCCACTTATAAGACCTGGTATTATAACTGGAAAATGCGCAAATTTAGGGTCATCTTTTGGCGCCCTTTTGAAGACCATGGTCTTATAAAGCGGTAATCTCCGGTACCCTAAAAGCTCACAGTTTTCCCTCATAGACAGCGTTAGATTCGCAGACATAAATCGCACTCTTTCCATCACTGACAACATTCAGCGCATCTCGGCTGTGCAGGTCCTTCGGTAGTTGCGGTTTCTCCTTAACCCAACTGGGTTTTGAACCGGCCAGCTTCAGGCTCCAGACCTCAGGCGAGTGGTCGGACGTCATTTCTCCCAGTGCCACTGTCCCTCCCAGCATCACCCACCGACTCGGCGGCAGAACGAACCCGGTCTGCGGTCCCATAAACGCCCAGGACGGTCCGGCGGGGTTCTCCTAGACAAAATTTGCATAGAGTGGTACTGCGCGCTGCCTATTAGTAAAACAGTTACATCCTCAGTGACAGAAAAGGACTTTTTCTCCAAGTCAACGATCAGTAAATGCTCCGGATCCCATCGGTAGCCACATCCTTGCGATACTCCCAGACAGTAGAGTTTGTTTGCGTCGACTGCCGCCAGGATCACGTGACCTGCTTGTTGGAGGAAGGACACGCTGGCCTCTGGTACGTCCATCACGTGACTCACGTGTGCTTGATTGATTTTTGACTGAGAATCTTGCCCCAGTGCCAATTTGGTGATACGCGCGAAACGAGAAGCATCGGCTGTTTCCACTAGATACAGTGTGTCTGAAGTGGGTGCTCCCGACGCGATCGTTAGATGCGTCATTCCAGACTTGTCTGAACTGGAGATTTGGGCTGCGTCGTCCACCTGAAACTGACTCATTAACTGATGTCAGTCAGTCAGTCAGGCAGGCAGGCAGGCAGGCAGGCAGGCAGGCAGGCAGGCAGGCAGGCAGGCAGGCAGGCAGGCAGGCAGGCAGGCAGGCAGGCAGGCAGGCAGGCAGGCAGGCAGTCAGTCAGTCAGTCAGTCAGTCAGTCAGTCAGTCTCACCTTAAAACCAGCCACTTTCTGCCACTTTTTATCTTTCCTGTTCCACTCTAGCAGTTCTCTGATTTTCAGACCACCGTATCGACTGTAGACCAACATCAGTAGATGGTCTCGCCACGCAAACAGCTCATCTTCTCGGTTCTCATCAGCATCGATCTCCGGAAACTCTCCATCGTGGCTCCATTTCTTAGAGGCAACGTCAAAGCTCAACATGGCACCTCCAACTAGCATCGTTCGATGGTAAAAGCTGTACGTTTTCTGCTCCACACCTACCGTAAGATTTGTTCGAGCTTCTATCAATTTCAATACTTCATAAAAAAAGAAATTCTACCTTTCAAACTAGCCAACCAAACCTTGCCGTCAGAAGTGAAAGCACTTTTGTATTCAGCGGTGGCATTTTTGGCCACCGATCCGTAGCCGCCGGCGAATTTAGCCAACGCCATTACAGCTCCCAATTCTTTCAAACAACAGACAACAGCCAAGACTGAGACAGAGAATAGCGACAGTCTAGTCATGATTGGCAGACATGTAGAAATAGAGCTTGATTCAGCTGTGGTCAGACCAAAATTCCAAAACAACATTATAGGCATACTCGGTTTATTCAGCTGTTTCGGACAGACAGATACAATGTACAAGTGCACTGACAATACAGCCAACAACAATCTCACATGCAATAGAATAGTATCAGCAAGGAAAGAAGTGTTTTCCCGCTGTTCGGTAGCCATTAATGAGAGATAAAACTTGTTCAATCCAAGTAAAGCAAGTATACATAAAGTTTGTCTGCTTTACTTGTGTCCGCTGATTCCGAACAAGTTTTATCTCTCAGCAAAGAAGTCGTTAGTTTACGCAAAATTTTCGCTTCCGCACATTTTCGTACTTCATAGTAGGGCCACGAGATTCTTTACACAGAGTCTATCACTTAGCAACAGTGGTCGCGCTTAAAACCATGTCATCGATAATTCATTCAAGAACCGATTTTGCATAGAACAACGAAATACGTATACTGCTAAAAAATACACGTTTTACAGTCAGGCACTTAACGCCGTTTATGGTACCGACACCATATAAGGTACCCCTACCCATGGCCATTGGTGCCGGTACCATAAACGGCGTTAAGTGCCTGACTATAAAACGTGCACAGTCCAATGCATCTGTATTCTATTTTTAAAAAGTTGGGAAAATATTTGGTTTATTTGAGAAATATAAAAGCTACAACGTAACACGATCGAAAACAAAACAAAATATTGCCAACATTAAGTTAAAACAAACAACAGTATTGATAAATATTGCACAAGAGATTAACAAACTGCAATAATATCAATTAGAAACAGTTATGTAAGTATAGCAGCCTAGAAGCAAGAAAGCCCTCTCCAAAAGCCATTACAGTAGTGAAATGAAAGACTCAGACCCCTTTCCATTAAACAGTCCTAAAATCGAATCTCATTCAACTGTCACACAGTTCCTGCGTACAAGTTGTTCACATCACACACGAATACAGTATCTCTACCGTCAGAGGTTATCAACAGACCACACTCCTTTACGCCGTCAGGTACGGTAGTTGCTGCCTTCACCCAAGCGGCCGAATCCCCCTCTACGTTGAGGTGCCAAATCTGGGGTTCAAATTCGGTATTTTGCATGCCTCTAGCCTTCGACCCTCCGACCATGGTCCATTTGGAACCAAGCATTACCGGCTGATTAGGTCCGTTGAACGCCCACGGAGGACGATTTTCTGAGCTCTACAAAATGCAAATACCAATTACGGTACGCATACGTAAAGTGATTTCTTGAAATCCTGCCAGAAGTGCAAAAATGCTCTTTAAAACCCTATTTATTCGAAATCGATGTTTATATTTAATGCAAGAAAGTCTGAAAGAGCAAACTGCTCTCGCTGCTTATCAGTCAAGAACCATACATGTAACAGGAGGTCCCACCCGACTTAGGCCAGCCCCCCCCCCGCCCCCCCCCGAGACGATTTCCCGACCCCTCCGATTTTTCTAGCAAGTAATTTTTTGAGCAAATTCTTGCGATTTTTTACAATTTCAGACACAAAAATTTCCAAAATCGCCTGCAAAACAGCACATTTTAGCTGTATTTCAGCCCTAGCGATTTTTAGCCAAAAAATTACGTTTTTTTTCGATTTTTGAGCGTTTTTAGTGCCCAACCCCTCCGAAAATTTTGGCTCAGACCCCCCGGCCGGGGCCAGACCTCCCAACCCCCTCCTCCTTCGGCGGATGACCTGTTAGATGTATGCTTCTGAAGCCCTCCAATGAAAAGTCCAGTACCATTTTGAGAATTTTGTGGCTTTTCTCGTTCAGATCCAGCGCCAAAATCTGCTCCGGCTCCCAGTGATAGCCGCATCCGTGGGACAGGCCGATACAGTAGAGCTGATCCTTGTCGCTAGCTGCGATGCTTATGAAGCCGCCTGTGGCCAGAAAATTCACCGACAACGACCAGAACTCCATCACCTGACTGACGCTGGCCGTATCGATTTTTCCGTTTGAATCTTGGCTCAGTGCCAATTTAGAAACACTGATATTGCCGCCACCAGAGACCAGGAAGTAAAAGGTGTCCGAATCGGTGGGCGAGGAAGCGAGCGTAAATCGATATCTCTCGGTCTCTTCTTTGCTCTCTTTATCACACGCTTTGTCTACCTGAATCAATTGGCATGTAATTTACGAAAGTAAAACAGTCTGATACTTAACGCCGTTTATGGTACTGACCAGACATGGGCTAGCATTTCGGCTGATGGGGGGTAGAATTTTCAATTCCTGAGGGGGGGGGCTGAGGGGGGTAGGAGCGCCTGATTGATGGGGGGCCGAGGGGGTGGTAAGGCAAAAAGTCCGATTTTTGGCGAAAATCAGGGTTTTTTGGCTTATTTTTCATTAAAATAAGTTAAAATTAGCTATTCTGAGCTCATTTACGCCTATTCCAGGCATATTTTTATCATAATTTTCTATACAAAATTCTTCTCAAAAATTCCTGATGGGGGGTAGCGGCCGGCTGATGGGGGGTAGATCAGAGCCTGATGGGGGGGCCAACCCCCCTCAGCCCCCGTTTGCCCATGTCTGGTACTGACACCATATACTGTATGTTACCGGCACCATATATGGTACCCCTACCTTCGCATTGGTACCGGATACCGCATACATGTAACAGGTCATCCGCCGATGGGGGGAGGGGGGTTGGGGGGGGGTCTGAGCCAAAATTTTGGGGGAGGGGGGTGGGCACTAAAAAACGCTCAAAAATCGAGAAAAATCGCAATTTTTTGCCTAAAAATTGCCAAAAATCGCTAATTTGGGCTGAAATACAGCTAAAAAGTGCTGTTTTGCAGGCGATTTTGGCAATTTTTGCGTGTGAAAGTGTAAAATATTGCAAAAATTTGCTCGAAAATTTACATGCCAGAAAAATCGGAGGGGGGTCGGTGAAATCGTCTCAGGGGGGTCCCCATCTGGTGGGGTCTGGCCTAAGTCGGGTGGGGGGCAGACCCCCCAGACCCCCTGTTACATGTATGGGATACCGGTACCACTCTGTTCAGATTTCGTACCATATATGGTACCGGCACCCATGGCCGTGGGTAAGGGTACCATTATATGGTGCCACTACCCTAGATACCGGTACCATAAACGGCGTTAAGTGCCTGACTGTATAAATTAGAAAAGTAAAAGAAGAAGACCTGGAAAGAAGCGAGGGCGGTCCATTTCTTCTCTGTTCGGTTCCACTCGAGCAGTTGTCTCAATTTAAACCCGCCGTACCTACTGTAGACCAGCATAAGTAGATGGTCTCGCCACGAAAACAGATGGTCTTCTCGATTTTCATCTGAGTCGATTTCCGGAAAATCAGCCTCGTGTACCCACTTCTTGGAAGAAATGTCGAAGCTTAATAAATAGCCGCCTAACAGCATTGTGCGGTGGTAGTAGCTGTATTTGTCTTGATTGGCACCTGAAATCCTGCATTGTACACTGTGGGCCATTTCTATGTAGCGTAGGGTTGGTCTGTAACTTTTGTTTTCGCTAATCGATTGCGTTGCAATTTTAACACAACATGCAAAGATCCTCAGAATATTTGCTCTCAAAAACTTAGCCAAATCTGTCACTTCAATCACTAGTTAGGCACTTCCAAGTGTCCGCCGTCATAGTAAACAGATGCAAGTGCATAACTGGTGACCAAAAATGCATAAAAGAGTCGCAATAATGTGCCACTCAGCAATAACTCATAATTACCGGAGGGTAAGCGACATTCGCATTTATTATGCAAAATATCGAAATGCACTTTATTACAGCGCAACCAGATTTCTGAGCAAGCATGACGTCAACAAAATTTTTAGTGATTTTCTACAACGGCAATTTATTCCTTAGACCTTCAATCATCGCAATAACTGAAATAAGTGTCCAATTGCAAGGCAAGACTGCAAGTTAACTCTGAAATGCATCAGGCGTTTTGCTTTTGTGAAACTTTATACATTGTATTTGAACGCAACACACGAGCTTGGCCATGTACACATGCCACATGCTTGCGTATGCTAGCTTTTTTACCTTTCTTCCCCTTTATCATGTTGCCGTAGACTTAAGGAATCAACGGGGGCGGTTATATTCCCAAAGACAGATCCAATATAAAAAATCAGGTTGCACTGCAATGAAGCGTATGCGCAATTACCGGAGGGGTCGCGAATTTCCTGACTGTTTTCAGTAATAGTAGAGGCGCTGAGAACAACAAAACTGCGCAAAAACAGGAAACAATGAAAATGAATAGTAAGCAATCAAAATCATTGCTATTTGCAGTAGTCGTTATGGATCTCAGCAAGACTCGGTAAAACTCGAAACCTGGTATTTCCAACTCGTTTACATCGCTATATTATTAGAAATTGTTGCCTAAATAAAACAAATATTTTCGGTGATTCACTCAGTGTTTGGCGTCATTGCATGGAACTTAGCAGGTCTGCTTCCAAAAAGAGCGACAAATCAAAAAGTTCCCGTTTCCGCCACCCTTCAGTAGTGGAACCGGAATTTCGGCCGAACGCTAACTAACACCCAGTACCAAATCTCAGTTCGCTTCGCACCATAACATTGTACGAACAAGAACAATTGATCACCTGTTAAACTGGCCAGCCACAACTTGCCATCGCTGGTGTAAGCTATCTTGTGTTCTTCAGAAGCCTCAGACTTGGCCTTCGAGAACCCCTGGCCGATAATCGAAAATCCCATTCTGTGTCAGGCTAGCGGTTATTATAATTGAGCAGACACACAAGTCAACACAACCGATAAACTCTAGGTGGCGTCTGACGCCTCGAAACAGGAGAAGACTGAACCGAACAACAAATATTTACTATTTGAGAGGCAAGATCACAACTTTAGGCAGCACAAGAGAGATATACATAGACAAGAACCGGTCCAGTGGCCCAGAATTTTCACCAATTTTCTGCTCTCGGTTGCACTTTTAGGGCTGCGAACATTTAGTACAAGTAAATGGTTGTGAACTAAAAAAAAACCGAAAGGCGTATTCATACTCGGGTTGAAAAATGCCGGCCGCCGGCATTTTTGTTGCTCAGTCAGTAGTGTTGATAAAATGTAACGAAAAAAAAACAAAAAGCGTTTTGCACAAAAAGCAATATCGTTCAGACATGCCTGCATAGCAGACATGGGAAAAGGGGGTTGACCCCATGATCCCTCAGAAATTTTTAGCAAGAATTTTTGAGAGAAAATTGCTCGATGTCGCGAGCTTCATTTGAAGTGAAGTAAAACCGATTTGAAACCTTGATTGTAGCAAAAAATCGGACTTTTTGGCTTAGACCATACCCTCAACCCCTCTCTGAACAACATTTTTGTTGACGGCTAAAGATGGTTTTGGTGCGTTCATACTTTAAAGCTTGTTGGGCCAACAAAAATCCGACAGCGCGTATTATGAGTACGCCCTACTACAGTCAGACACTAAACGGCTTTTATGGTACAATATGTTACCGGTATCTAGACTGGTGGCATGTATGGTACCACTGCATTCAGAATTCGCACCATATGTGGTACCGGTAACATTTGGTACCACCACCACAGTCCCCGAACGTGGGTGTACCATATATGGTGCCAGTACCATAAACGGCGCTAAGTGCCAGACTGCACTACACCCAAACAAACACAAATCAAATCAAATCTACTAATCATGGTTAGAGATCTCCAGATTAAACAAGACGGCAAACATGTGTGCGAGTTGTTTTCGGTCGAGATATTCTCTAAATTCGCCCAAATCCATCCGTTTGCCGTCTTGTCTCACATCGAAGATCAGCTCCTTAAACGAATCGAACTTGCAAAACTGCTTCTCTTGGCTCAACACACAACTCTCCACCTGCTTCACCACCAACTTCTGCCAATTCCACTTGCGAATCGCCTCCCAATAACCTTTGCAGTCACTTTCAGCACCCTCAACACACACCACACCCGGCTTTCCGGGCATTGAGAAGCCGCTTAGGTCAAAGTCAACCGCGTAGGAAACTAGATTCTTGCGCTTTTTCTCGCTGTAGATGTGATGACTGAAAATCCACCAGCGAACTAGTTTCTTGGCACTTCTTTTAGGTGCTTTCTGACAGGAAGTGGGTGGGGCTTTAGTGAGCAAGTAGTGGTCAAAGTGTTCCTGAGTCCAGTCAATCACTGAGCTGAGTTGGGGAGTTCCCAGTGGAAGTGTGGAGATGAACTTTCTAAGGCCTTCGTTTAGGGCTGTTTCGTTTAGTCCCGCCCCACGCACCATCACTGTTGGTAGGGAAGACTTTGGGTAGTCTGAGGCAAGATGCACTGTTAATTCGGCGCCGATATCCTGAACACAGCCTTATACAGACAGACAAACATGGGCTACCATTTCGACTGAGGGGTGGCAAATTTTCAAATCCTGAGGGGTTGCGGGGATGGAAAGCTAAAAGTCCGTTTTTTTACTAAAATTAAGTTTTAGGCTTACTTTTAGCTAAAAAAGGTTAAAAAAGAAGCTATTCTGACCTCATTTACATTCATTGGCTTTTCCAGCTAGGGGGTAACCCCCAAAACCCCTAGTAGATGTATGGATAAAAATATGCCTGGATTAGGTGCAAATGAGTTGAGAATTGCTTATTTTATTGAAAAATAAGCCAAAAAACCTTGATTTTAGCCAAAAAAATCGGACGTTCTTCCACCCGATCAGGCGCTCCCACCCCCTCAGGAATTAAAAATTCACCCCCTCAGCCGAAATGCTAGCCCATGTCTGCCAGCATGTACCTTAAAACGGGATTAGGAGCCAGACTGTTAATTTATCTTTGACTTTATTTGCTTACACGTAAAGGGTGTCTCAACAAATGGAAACATTCAAAGACATTACCTAGTTTCCAACGGAATTTCTTCGGATACAATACCCTAACTTAATTTGCATTTAATAAAATTAGTAGCTGCTTACTAAACTCAATGAAAACTGCACATCATTGTTGTTTTCACGGCCCACATAACTTCCATCAAAAGTCAATTCTTGGCTTGTGTACATGCTAGACAGCAGATCCAATTCATCTTGTCGCTCCGACATCGTTTATTAATTACATCATAAACGCTAATTAAAATTAAACACTAGCTTAAAAATCGGGCTCATAAAGAAGGGAAGCATATGAATCACTTAATAATATATTACCGTACCTGACAACATTTACAGTAGTCCATAACTGGCATCAAGCCTGCAATAATACGCGGCAAATTCAAACGCTACCTTAATGAAAATGAAAATTTAGCTGCTACATCGGCAAATAATAATAACAATATAACAAGAAAAGAAAAATCAACGAACAAAATAAAAGAGTCAACAACGCGAACAAGACAGATGTACAGGCAAGGCAACCAATTTCAGATAGCAACCTGTGCCTTAAACTTTTCGCTTAAAACACCCATTACTTCCTTGTGCGTCTTGGCCGTTCCAGACCTTTTCACCGAGCCATAGTTCTCCTTCACGAACAGCGCGAATTTGGGCGGTTTACGGGGCGTGGCCGCCGCTGCTGATTGGATATCGTCATCGTGGCCGGTGATTGGTCGTTTCTTCTGGCCTTTTGAATTCACCACCAATTCGAACTTGCCGCGACAAATGCCGCACACTT
The DNA here is from genome assembly GCA_030248155.1 of Sabatieria punctata. Lineage (NCBI taxonomy): Eukaryota > Metazoa > Nematoda > Chromadorea > Araeolaimida > Comesomatidae > Sabatieria > Sabatieria punctata. Next base: position 34,118 of record JASANB010000422.1, read on the forward strand.
TACGCTCGGTGTCTAGCGATTTGGAGTGACGGTTGACTCTGAAGAATTTATTTGCGCTATTCAGGCATGCATACTACAGGGTGTGTCAAAAAAAAACAACCCAGCAGAGTTTTTGCTGTAGCAACCGCAAATCTCAACCGATTTGAATGAGTCCTGCTTTAAATGAAAGATAAATAAATTCTTGAAAGACTGGTGAAGGCCCTATTAAGATACGATGCTTAGTTCCTGAGATATTTTCCTTCAAACTCAAAACAGAGATTTTGGCAGTGAACAAGAGCGATTCCGTTGCACTTCACAACAAAACGGATTCCTACTGCTGAGGGGCAACAAAACTTTTACAAATGAAGTAACCAAGCATGTGTGGCACCAGAAAAACCTCGTTGCGTTAGCCCTGAGCAGTAGGAATCGGTTTTATTATGAAGTGCAACAGAATAATAAAAATCGCTCTTGTTCATAGCCAAAATCTGTTTTGACTTTGAGTGCAAATATCTCAGGAACCAAGCATCATATCTTAATAAAAGCTTCACCAAACTTTCAAGAATTAATTTATCTTTCATATAAAATAGGACTCACTGAAATCGGTTGAGATTTGCGGCTGCTACAGTAAAAAATCTGCTGGGTTGTTTTAATCTCTTGTGCACTGCCAAAATCTCTGTTTTCATTTTGAAAGCAATTATCTCAGGAACTAAGCAACGTATCTTAATAAAAGCTGCACCAGTCGTTCAAGAATTTATTTATCTTTCATTTAAAGCAGAACTCATTCAAATCGGTTGAGATTTGCGGTTGCTACAGCAAAAACTCTGCTGGGTTGTTTTTTTTTGACGCACCCTGTATATGCAACAGATGATAGGGACAACCGGTTGAAGCATCAATATAGGGATGCAACCGAAGTAGTTTATATAGTTCGCTTTGATATTAAAGTGTTTAGGTTCTCAAAATCGCCAATTGTTAACGTAAAAGGTTCAGATGACATCTTTCTGAAAATGTGAATTGGGCATTTAATTGTCCTAAACTGATCGAAGGTTCGGGTTACACAACTTCTTTGAATGTTCGTAGGTTCATGACCCCTATAGGTCCGGTATTTTCAAGGTTATAGTCCACTAAAAAGGCAGACAAAATCACATTCTGACTCAACAGACAGCACTGTTCATTGAAAATTCAAGTCTGAATTAAAAAATTGCGCATGGATTCTGTCAAAATTAGCCAAACTCGGATTAACGAATCACCTTTTCATACAGAATTCGAAGTTCGTTTGGTAAAAATTTTGCGGCAAAAAAGTCCGGATTAATGAATGCGTATCTAGGTTAACGGGTCATATAACGTGAGCAAAAATAGGAGCCTGGCCCAATTTTGTCCGGACGGCGAATATCCGGATTAACGAGACATGACTGTATTCTAATTCGGTATTTTTATATCGAATAACACAGAATAGCTTCGCAGAACATTAGCTTCGGGTACTTTCGTATTCGGTTGCATCCTAGTGGATGGGAGCAGTTAAAATTCGAAAAATTTTGGGGGTAGATAGGTCTACCGGGGTTTCTGCTAATTTTGTGTTGGTGGGTTCAGAACAAAAGGTTTGTTACAGTCGGGTGAGGAGGTTCTGGAGTGAAGACCGCCCCAGGGACCCTTTGGACCCGCACCCCCAGATCCCACGCATGGTTGGGCTCTGAGCTTAATTGGGGGGGGGCGGCGTTGATTGAGTACAAAATTGTTAAAACGCTAATCAGGGCTCAAATACAGCTAAAAATCGCCGTTTCATAGGCAAGTTTAGTGCCTTAAAGTCTAAAATTGGCAAAGCATTGGACTGAAAAATTGCGCTCCAGAAAAACAGGTGGTGGCTGGTAAAATTTTCTCCCTGTTGTGTCCCTTATCCAAGGGTCTATCTAGCCAGCCATAGTCAGTGGCCTACTATACGCCATTATTTCTATATCTGGCATTTTTAGATAGGCTGTAATTCGGCAAGGGCAAGCTAGAACAGGAGCAAAAAACTAAAGGAACGAAACTTACTGTTGGCCGCATTTGGAACATTTGTAGGTGTACTTTGAGCGGATCTCGTACAGGTGACAGCGACTGACTACCGGCAGTTCCGGGTATTTAGTGTGCGCTTTGACTGCCCTGAAATCCACTCTACTTCTGGCGCTTAGTACTCATACATGGGCCGGGGGGCCAGGGCCCAGACCGCGTCGGCCGGCCATACCCCCTCCCCGACCCCCGCCCTGGAGGGAGAAAATTTTCGCTTACTTAAGGCAAAATAGACGCTTTTTGGACATTTTACGGGGACCCCCTAGGTCTCCAGACCCCTTCCGGATTTGTATGTTTGTATCCGAATGTTTTGTTGTTGTTTGGCTAATAACCCCACCTCCTTCATTCTTATTCCAATCTCATGTTACAGTTAGGCACTTGATGCAATAAATAGCCTGGAAATGCGTTTTAGCACGTTTTTTCAGTAAGAACGTTAAAAATCGCTATTTTAAGCTGCCAAATAGCATTTTAGAGCTAAAAACAAGCAAAAAAACGATAAAAATGGCTTCCAAAAAAACAACGATTTCTCTTAAACGTCAGCAGTGGAAACGGCAAGCTCGGTTTCCAAGCAAATTTTAAGCTAAAAATTAGTTATTTCTGAGCCAGTTTGTTAGTACTGGAGCTGCTACTAGTACTTGCATTTCTGGGTAGTGGGTCTCTAAACTTCTCTCGAGGGGCATTTGGCCTTTCTAGCAGGGGGTAACCGCCCAACCCCCCTAGTACATGAATGCTTAACACCGTTTATGGTATCGGTACCTAGGCTAGTGGCACCATATGGTGCTGCTACCTGTGGCCATGGGTGCCGGGGTAAAATATTATGGTACCAGTACCATAAACGGCGTTAAGTGCCTGTCTGTGTTATATGTACACGTCTACCTGCTAAATTATTGGGTTAGTACATAACGACAGACCCTGGTAGCAGACCATATCGGGTTTTTTGTGATGGCACCCTACCTGTATGCGGTCAAAAAAAAACATATACCAAGCTTTCCAGAGAGGTCCGTGCGCTCCCTTGCTGTCCCCATTAATCAGCCAGACAGCGGCGTGACACAGCTCGTGGATGAGAGTGTCTCTGACTCGCTCTAAACCACTCTTTCACTGCTGTAGAGACAGTACAGTTTGCAGTTGGGTCTTACCAGCCGAGTCGCACACTTTCTCCGACAACTCCACGCGCGCCACACGGACGTCCGGTGCTGTTCTTTTGTAGATGCACACTCCCGCTGTCTTAGTGAGGCGCGAGTTCCAACTGATCTCCAGCTCAGACGGCAGCTCAAACCAAATACCACTACTATTGTCATTCCCAGTGGTTGTTTGTGGGTTGGAAACCATACATGTAACAGGTCATCCGCCGATGGGGGGAGGGGGGGTTGGGGGGGGGGTCTGGCGCCGGCCGGGGGGGGGGGTCTGAGCCAAAATTTTGGGGGAGGGGGGTGGGCACTAAAAAACGCTCAAAAATCGAAAAAATCGCAATTTTTGGCTAAAAATTGCCAAAAATCGCTAATTTGGGCTGAAATACAGCTAAAAAGTGCTGTTTTGCAGGCGATTTTGACAATTTTTGTGTGTGAAATTGTAAAAAATTGCAAAAATTTGCTCGAAAATTTACTTGCCAGAAAAATCGGAGGGGGGGGTCGGTGAAATCGTCTCGGGGGGGGGGGGTCCCCATCCGGGGGGGGGTCTGGCCTAAGTCGGGTGGGGGGCAGACCCCCCCAGACCCCCCCTGTTACATGTATGTTGGAAACCTGTTGAGGCCATGGCAAGTAGTCGGCACAAAGCCCAACCCAGGCCGTCCAAAGTCAAGTAGATAAAATGGGGACCAAACCTTAGCTGTCTTGCACACACCGACAGCAAAAGGGGAGGGTTGTTGTTAAGGAGGCTGCCGGACCTTCTGTCTCTTCCTGCTCTATAGCAGTTGGCTACTCCTAGTCCGAAAGAACAAAAAGTTACAACAACTACTACTACTGCTGCTGCTTAGACATGGGCTAATATTTCGGCTGAGGGGCTGGTAGATATATATATTCTGAGGGGGCTGATGGGAGTTGACGGGATGGTAAGCTGGGGGAAAAAAGTCGGTTTTCCGAACCAAATTAGGTCCATCTACTTAAATGAAATTCTAAAAAATGCATACTTTCCAGAAAAATCGGAGGAAAAATCGTAGAAACTATAGTTGCTAATAAATTTGCAGGAAAAACTCAATGAAATGAATCTTACGGAACTAAGCAAACCAGAAAACAGGTGTTAAACTACCGTTGCGCAACATAAACCTAACGGGTTTTCGCAGTGAACAAGAAGCAACTACCTTTTGGTCGAAAATGTGTAGATTGTAGATCTGAAACAGCTTCTGCACCAGCTTCTGTCGGTTCTTCTTGAACTGTCTGCCCACAAACTGGTCGCAGTCAGCATGTCGACGCCAGTTCGGAACTTCTGGAGACAAGGACTTGAGGAAGGTCTGCTCAGCTGAGGCCACCGGCTCTGGCTCCAAATCGCGCTCCGGCTGCCATTCATCGGCAGAAGAGGCTGAGGAGTAGGTCTTCATTCGACCTTTGATTCTGGCTGGACGACGCTCTAAAGCAGAGAGAGGATGGTGCATAGATTATCTGTTGCAGCCTGGTGTTAGGCCACACTGCGGGCCCATCACGCACACCCACATCCTGCCCTTCCTTTGCAGCCTTCACTAACTACTAGCCTAAACACATGCTAGGTGTCAGTCTGGGCGGGTCTCAGAGGTAGCTGTCCCCATTCCCCTTTGTCCCAACATGTGTGGTTGCTATTGTAACTTTAGGTGCTTGGGCAGGTCCAGTCGGTTCCCATTTACCTACTCGCTGTGACCAGCTTTCGGTGGCCTGGGTTGGGTTTTGTGCCGACGGGCGCCAGGTACTAAGAGAGCGCCTGGCGCATTGACGTCATAGTGCTGGCAGCGTCCACCGCCGCCCGGCCAGAGCACTAAACCGGTATAGGCCTTGCTGTGTCGTCTCAGCCAGCACTTGACGTCATTGATCTTTCTCCAACGTGGCATGCTATAGGAGCGGCTTCGGTGCAATGGCAGATCCAGTTGGTTCCCATTTTACCTACTCGCTGTAACCAGATTTCGGTGGCCTGGGTGGAGCGTTGTGCTGACGACCAACTCTTTGCAGCAAGAGATTTGCCGCGCCGAGAGGATGAACCGCTACAACCGCTCGGGATGCAGGGGCCGCCCTGACTCAGAGGCAGCGAGCTACCCACTGAGCCAACGACGCGGCGACCACCAACTCTGCGACAAGAAACTTGCCCCGCCGAGTGGATGAATGCACGAGCACGAGCAAAGTGGCTTTGCCGCCTAAACCACTACACCAACTGTGCCGGCTATAAGCACAGAGAGATACATACTGTACGTAATCCTCTATCATGCAGGCTGAGAAGGGTTGTCAAGGGGAACATGAAACTGGGGTTTGGGGGTTGTTGTAACCTTTTGTCCTTTCAAACTAGGAGTGCCAACTGCTATGAAGCAAGAAGAGACACAAGGTCCGGCAGCCTCCTTAACAACAACACTCCCGTTTTGCTGCGTAGCCGCCCAGTTCGCCGCGAACCTATTCGCCTTAGGTTTCTTCGCCACAGGCCGGTTCATCGCAGGAAAAAATTTAGTGCACACTTACAATTGTGCTGCAGTACTGTAGCTAATTAGGTGAAGTGAATGTGGTAGTGTGTTGTAGTAGTACGTACAGGGCAAAGCGTCCGAGATGACGATATCAGGGCACGCGAAATGGACCGTGCAGGTCTGATCGTACATCGTACGGCCCCCGCCACATCGGATCGGAAACACTACTTCGCCCCATCTAAGTGTAGTTTTCTGGATGTTCGTTTATATAATTACACTAAATCGCAGTCGTCATTGCATTGATTCAATGGAAATGAACCTACAGTAGCAGCAGAGTTTGTCCGGCAAGTCAAAGTTGCTTTACTGCTCACGAAAACTCATCCACTTTTGACTAACCACTCATTCCCAGATCTTCCTTCCAAAACGTCTATATTTGGAAAAATCTGACTAAAACTGCTTTCCAGAGAAACGGGGTGGCTATAAGTCTGGGTAGAGTCAGGGCCAGCCCGAAACAGCAGAAGCATTTGTACATTTCTTCAACAAAAAATACAGACATACTTTTCTTAGGTTCAAAGGTGATAAGACCACGGTCGGGAGGAGTGTTTTCTTTGTCTGAGTCGGGGTTCCAGACCAGTAGCTCCCCGTCTTCCTGGTCTATTTCTCTTTCCAGTTCGGCCTGGTACTGCACGAACTTTTGGTCCAACAGTCGTTTCACCTTCCGCTCCGATTTGGTCTTCTCCTCCCTCAACCAACCGACCGACAGACCGGGAGAACTGGCGCCCGAAGTGATTGAATCATCACTGGTGATAAAACTCGACCTGAATTCAAACATTCAGAAACTTATTTCAGTTGGGCAGTTAACACCGTTTATGGTACTGGCACCATAGATGGTACCTTGCATGGAATTGTAAAGGATGGTTGCGTAAATACTATTTCTTTGCCAAAACAAACAGGTTATTCCAAAATTTTAAGCCGATTTTCAAAAACTTCCGAAAAATTCCGATTCGTAACTGTACTTCAGTTCAGATTCCGATCGGACCCAAAAATCCGGTGCCGGTCGTTCCTCGTACTAGGCTAGTGGCACCATATAAATGGTGACGGTACCACATATGGGTTCCGACCCCCTCCGATTTTTCAGGCAAGTAATGTTTTGAGCAAATTCTTGCGTTAGACGTTCAGACACTACAATTTCTGCAATGGCCACTAAAACAGCACTTTTTTGGCAATATTTGAGCGCCAGTTTGCGATTTTTGAGCGTTTTTAGTATCTAACCCTCGCTTCCTATAATTTGTGCTCAGTCAGACCTCCCGGCCGATGCCAGAGTTTTCAACCCCTCCCTCTTCGGCAGATGACCTGTTAAATGCATACATAGGCCGCGGGGGTCCGGGAGTTGCCCACCACCAACTTGAGCTCGACCCCCCTCCCAAACGAAGCCCCCCAACCAACCAACCTGAAGTCGACTTTTGTTCCTGACCCCACCCACCAAAATCGCGGCGACCCCCTCCCCCAAACCGACAGGCCCACCCCGAAATTTTCGGATTTTGACTACCCCAACCCATTTTTCCGGCCCATTTATGGTTGCAAGTATGACGGAGTGAATTTGAACACCTCCAATTCTAGGTAAAGGTCATTCAGAATCCACTCGGTTTTTGTTTTCTGCAAACTTTTTCGATCTCCTTAGATCCGTTTGTTTCTAGCTAGCTTCTTGACATAGTCTTGGGTTTTTCAACACGAAAACATGAGATGCTACGGTACAGACATGGGCAAAGGGGGGGGGCTGAGGGGGGGGGGGTTGGCCCCCTCAGCCTCTGACCTACCCCCCTCAGCCGGCCGCTACCCCCCCTCAGGAATTTTTTGGAAGAAGTTTGTATAGAAAATTATGATAAAAATATACCTGGATTAGGTGTAAATGAGCTCAGAATAGCTTATTTTAATGAAAAACAAGCCAAAAAACCTTGATTTTAGCAAAAAATCGGACTTTTTGGCTTACCACCCCCTCCCCCCCCCCCTCAGGAGCTCCTACCCCCCCTCAGGAATTGAAAATTCTACCCCCCCCCCTCAGCCGAAATGCTAGCCCATGTCTGCTACGGTAGCAATTTGCAGATTTTCTGAGAAAACATTCGGCAATTGTGGGACACTACCCCCATTAGCGGAAACTACTATATTAACTTAAGACTAAGATTGAATCTATGGTAAGTCTAACTTCATCTGAACGTTCATTCATAATGAACTTACGTAGAAGCCTAAAACCTGATCACAGTGCTGAATAGAAGCCCTCGGTTCCAAATAAGAGGGGATAGTGTCACTGTATCTAAATCGGATAATCAGTGCGTCATGCATAAGTGAAATGCACGCCGCTTCCCTCGCCATTCAACATCGAAACCTAGCTCAGACTGTACAGCCTTTAGGTTGGGGATGGTCCAAGTTGAAAAAAAGTCAAAACAACGTACAGACTGTGCACTGGAGAGGGCTTAGAAGCGGTTGCGGGGGTGCGCATTTTGGCCAGAAAGTTCTCAAAGTCGCTGTCACCACCACTTTGGTCGTCCGATTTTGTAGATGTGCTGAAATTTCAAACAATCTTAAACACACACCTTCATCATCAAAAATAATATGAACCCTAGAATTTGTGCTCACAGACTCCACACCCCAAACCCCCTCCCTTCGACGGGGGTTTGGGGGGTTACTCCCCCAGCTGGAAAGGCCAAACCCCCCTCACACCCCCCACCCCCGAGACAGGTTAAGGGACCCCCCCCCCCGACCAAAAAATACAAGTACTAGTGGTGGCTCCAGTATTAACAAACTGGGTCAGAAATCACTAATTTTTAGCCTAAAATTCACTTGAAAAGCCTTTGGAAACCGAATTTGGCGCTTCAACTGCTGATATTTAAGAGAAATCGGTGTTTTTGGAAGCCCTTTTTGTCATTTTTTGCTTGTTTTAGCTCTAAAAAGCGATTTGGCAGCTTAAAATTGCGATTTTTAGCACCCTTACTAAAAAAAACGTGCTAAAAACGCATTTCCAGGCGTTCTTGAGCTTTTTGAAATTTTGGACCCCACCTCTGGACGAAACCCTCCCTCGACCCCCCATCTGAGGAAACCCCCCCTACCCCCAGGTCGGCCCGGAGCTGTTACATGTATGATTGGCACCATATATGGTCAGACATGGGCTAGCATTTCGGCTGAGGGGGGGGGTAGATTTTTCAATTCCTGAGGGGGGGGGGCTGAGGGGGGTAGGAGCGGTAGAGGGGGGGCTGAGGGGGTGGTAAGCCAAAAAGTCCGATTTTTGGCTAAAATCAAGGTTTTTTGGCTTATTTTTGGTTAAAATAAGCTAAAATAAGCTATTCTGAGCTCATTTACACCTAATCCAGGCATATTTTTATCACAATTTTCTATACAAAATTCTTCCAAAAAATTCCTGAGGGGGGGGTAGCGGCCGGCTGAGGGGGTAGGTCAGAGCCTGAGGGGGGTCAAATATTAATGAAGTGGTACCATATAATGGTACCGGTACAGTTACCAATTTGAAGGTAGGGGTATAATTATATGGTGCCACTACCCTAAGTACCGGTAACATGATACCATAAACGGCGATAAGTGCCTGATTGTACGAGGTCCAGTGACAGACTGGCACGACGGACTTGTGTTACGCCGAAAACAATTTTCTTTCTTATCATTAATAAACACAAACATGACCCACAAACACACACACTTCCTAGCCCAAATCGACTTTTGAACGATCAGCAGCAACGTAAGCCGAAAAAATAATCGGTACGAGTTGTCAAAGTCGCTGCAACTTGATTCACAACAACAAATTTCACTAAAAATAAGTTAGCCAACATTTGGGAGGCGCTACGGACGGTCGCAAAATATGTGAAATTTCGTTGTTTTATGATTTTTCAAGCGTGGCTAAAATTTTAGAGGCGGCACGGAAGGGTAAGCGTTAGGAATGTGACCGGTATACGGTTATTTATACGGTATCTTTTACTGGCGTGTTCCGGTTTCCTCTTTTCCGGTTTCCTCCTTTCCGTTTTCCTCCTTTCCGGTTTCCTCCCCTCATATTCCGGTTTCCTCCTTTTTAAAATTCTACCATAATTTGGTAAGTTTTAATCCATATTATTGCAGCAAGCAAGCTTAGCATCATTTTAGGGTTCTTTTTATGCAGTTGGAATATTTTATTACATATTATTACATACCTTCGTAAATGGAAAGGTGTACTGTCAGCTACATCTATCATGTAGTAGAATTGATACCCACGATAGAACACTGCTCTTTTGCCACGTTTACTTTGGAAGGTGGCTAGATCACCCATGACACTTAGAGGATGTGGTCTGCGGGCCGGCAGCGCTAGATTTTTCAGGTAGCGGGACAGGGCGGATGAGGAAGTTGCATTTTAAGATTTGATCATTTTAATTATGATTGAAACCTTTTCTAAAAGAGGAACCGACTTCCATTTCAGCTGGGCCAGAGCTTGTGGGTCGGGCTAACTTTTTTAGACCGCCTGCACTATGCGGTCTGGGTCGAATTTTGCACATCTCTAAGGCACTTAGAGACAGGAGGACTAATGATAGACTGGTACGGACAAAATGGTAGTATGACCCGCTATCAAGTGACAAGGTGCATCCACATAATTACCCATTGTTTGTTAGGATGAGTCATGCTGCATGACAGCAGTTCCTCGGGCTAATCGCTTGTCTCTCTTGATATTTAATTGATCATTATTTCGCAACCAAGAGAGGTCAACGGAGTTCTGAGCCCGAATTTATTCCGCTCTATAGGCAAGACCTGCTGCAGGCATACATACATTTTGCAGGTCACACTTACCCAATTACATGTGGTTCTAATTTCTAATTTCCGACATTTAATTTTAAAATGACGCAAAACTAGCTGGCTGGAATAAAATCGATTAAAACTCACCAAATTATGCTAAAATTTTAAAAGGGAGGAAACCGGAATACGAGGGGAGGAAACCGGAAAGGAGGAAACCGGAAAGGAGGAAACCGGAAAAGAGGTCTTTTACTATACGGTAATTTAGTTTTCCTCGAACAATCAGCATATTTTTGCTATTTATTATTCCTAAACGCCAATTTTTGGCAAATTCTCCATTCAAAGTAAGTTTACAGTTTGTCAAGAAAAAACGTTCTAAAATAGCAAGAGTTGCGGTTTTTGCACAATATTCCGTTTTTCAGTTCAATTTTTGCAGTACATAGGCCGATTTTGTAAGCCTGAGCCTAAGCCTAAGCAAGAAAGTGATTAATTAATTAGCTATAATGGAGGGACCCCTAAAAGACAGTTAAGGCAAATCTCAACGGATTTGAATGCATCCATTTTAAAATGAAAGATAAATAAATTCTCAAAAGATTGCTGAAATTTTCATTAATGTGCTCTGCTTAGATCCTGAGATATACGCCCTCATTAGGGGAGGGACCCCTAAAAGTCAGTTAAGTTAAGCCCGAACATAACATGGACACACTGAACCTGCGTTCATTCGGTCAGACAAAACTACAGAACGAACGATACCTGGATTTTATCATGCGTTCAAACTCGTCAGCCTCCATATCCGGCGGGCAACTTTTTGTCTTGTTCGTGCGGCTTCTTGTTGTTCTGTTCGTAGAGCAACTGTTGTTAGCGCTACTGACACCAGAAGAAGAGGAAAAGTCCGAAACATCCGATCTATTCAAGTTCAACTTCCCGACGCCCCGACCAACCGATTCCACCGACCTGTAGATCGATTTCTTCTGCTTCTTCTTCACCACAGTGACCGGGACCGAATCGTCGTCGTTTTCTTCTTCTTCCGCCGAGTCGGGTACCTCTTCGACGATTTCCGAATCGGATTCTTCTCTTTTTTCCGATTCGTCTGACTCTGAGTCGCTGGCCGGCGCCAAAATTCGTGACGCCATACTCCGACGCACGAGATTCGATTTCTTCAAGGCAAATGGGACTGGAAAATCCGGAATTTTGTTGGGCGCGATTTTGGGATAACGCGCGAACGCGGCCTATTAAGTTTAATCGATTAGACGCTTTTTGTCGATGACGCTTAGGTTGAAAAGTCTGACTAAGCAGTTTGGAGAGCTAATTTTGAGCAGAAGCATGGAAGTAAGTTAGTAATGTCTTCGTTCCTCTTGCTAACGAGCCGAAAAGATCAGTTAGATTTTGACCGCTGGAAAGCAGTATTGTATTGCGAGGAGCGTAGAGCGCAGAACATTAAAATTTCTAAATATAGTAACCCTAGACGCGCTGCCTACCACAAATGGCGGGAACCGTTAAAAATTTGAAGAATCGATACCACTACTGAATTTTGAACACGCGCATCAACTTTATTATAAATGACGTCAGACATTTTGGCGTATTTTTAGAGTCATTATTACAGTTTTAGGCAGGTTTTTTAGACATATGCGTAGCGTTGTTTGGTGTAGATAAGTAGGTACACCGGCATCATTCGTTAATCGTTACGGTCCGGCCAGGCGGACCGCTTAGCTGCATTCTTACTTTTGTAGAAAAAGATCGCCTGGCGACTATCGCATATATCCTTCCATACAAATTCACTGTCAAATATATGAACATTTTTGTATATTTTGTGTATGTGATGTAGGGATGGACCGGTATGCGGTATCATACGGTATTATAAGGTAAACGGTATTTTTTATACCGTATAACACCGTACATGGGCCGGAAAAATCCGGAGGGGGTATGGAGACCTCGAGAGGGTCCCGAAAAAGCACAAAAACGCCTATTTTGCCCTAAATAAGCGAAAATTTTCTTCCTCCGGGAGGGGGGGCGGGCGAGGGGGGTATGGTCGGCCTAGGGGGGATTGGCCGGCGAGAGGGAGGGTAATCCCCCATATCCCCGGTCCATGTATGTATAATATCTATAGTTGTTCAAACTGAATCAGGGGAATTTTCCAGTAAATCCATGTCATTTTCGCGCTTTTGAAGGTGCAGTGCTGTTTTTGGTTCTGCAGGCCATGTTATCGGTTAGAAAAACACAAAAATCTACTTTTATGGCAGTTTTTGGCTTCCTTGAAATGGAAAATGTGGTATTAAGTGCTTGTAAAATGCTGAGAAACCTGCAATTTTGCTTATAAATAAAATAAAAAACGCATTTTTCTTAGCATTTCACTAACTTGAAATGAAGCAAATCTGTCCAACAGTTAATATTTACAGTAGGCATAATTCAAAATAGATTCAATATATTGTCGGCTCAGATTCTAATAGAATAGGTATAGGGCAGCGCAGCGCAGTTTGTGGTAGAGCGAGAACACCGTTAGATGTTCTTTTATTCCGGGCCGAAGGTAAAACAATACAGTCGTAATAAACCAGCCGCACAGCAGGGAAGTAGCGCCGAGAGTGTAAAGGTCAGAGCTGATAAGACTCACGCAGAGACAATAAGTAACTGGCATACGCAATATGCAAATAGTAGCCCTGACCAAACGGACAGACATATACGTACACGTACGTAATTATACATTTGCTAAAATCAACACTCCTCCTCAAATTATAATTACCAATAGCAACAGAGGAGTAAAACGGATCACTGCTGAAAGAGAAAGATAGCATTACAGAATAGGCACAGTTAAAACGTCGGCCCGGAAATGCAATTACAACAATGTCCCTAGAAACGTTCACACACACAGCACATAGGAATAACGAAGATGCAACTGTGTGTGTCTCAGATGCACTGTACAATGCTATGTACCCAAACCCACTCCCTTGCAGAACTTCTGGAACAGATTAGCTGGAGTAGGCTTCGTAAGAGAATCAGCCAGTTGATCATTAGTGGGACAATACACAACGTTGATCAGTCCAGCTTGCTCATAGTCGTAGACAAACTTGAGTCGCACATCCAAATGCTTAGTGCGATTGTGGGAGCCGAGGTTTGGTCTCTTGCAAATGGCGATTGCAGCTTGGTTGTCCTCATGTACTACTGTAGACTTGATCTGTTTAAGACCCAAATCTGACAGCAGTGCTCTCAGCCACTTAACATCAGACGCAGCTTCAGACAATGCAACAAACTCGGCTTCAGCTGTTGATCGCGAAACCATCTTCTGCAATCTGGATGACCAAGAAACTGGACCGCTGGCCAACAATGAGACATAGCCTGAGGTAGAACGTCTTGTAGACGCTTCAGACGCCCAGTCTGCATCAGAATACATCTCCAACTGACGATTGCCGTTGCACTGGAAATTGATTCCAACATCAGTCGACCCCTTCAGATAGCGAAAGATGTGTTTCACGGCGCTCCAATGCTGAGGAGTCGGGTCAGAGGAGAACTGAGCTAAGCGATGAACTGCAAACGTGAGGTCGGGTCTAGTGGCGACAGAAAGGTACATGAGTGAACCAATTGCAGACTGGTAAATGGACTGGTCAAACTTGTCACCATCTGCCTCACGCTTGAGTAGTGTAACTGACGGCTGCATAGGTGTTGCGACTGCATGACAATCCTGCATCTTGAACTTCTGCAGAACCTTCTCTGCATAGGCAGACTGTCCAAGCCAAAAACCGTTACTTGTCTGGCGAACACTTACACCAAGAAAGTAACTGGCCTCGCCCATGTCTTTGCTTTTGAACCGATCAGCAATGAGCTTCTTTGTGTGCTTCAATGCCTTTGTGTCTGCACTTGCTATGAGGATGTCATCTACATACAAACCGAGCAACACTGTCTTGCCATTGACTCTGCCAGTGTAGATGCATGGGTCTGACTCAGCTTGCTTGAACTGCAGATCTTGTAGAGCATTGTGGAATTCAGTGTTCCAACAGTGAGGACTCTGCTTCAAGCCATACAGCGACCTTTTCAGCTTGCACACGAAATCGGGATGCTTGGAATCGACAAAGCCCTCTGGCTGCTGCATGTACACCTCCTCTTCGAGATGACCATTGAGAAATGCAGTTTCTATGTCGAGCTGATGAACTTGCATGCCAGACAAAGCAGCAACAGCGAACAAGGCGCGAACTGACTCCCAGCGAACAACTGGAGCGAAAATGTCCAGATAGTCGACACCATACTTCTGGGCATAGCCCTTAGCGACTAGCCTTGCCTTGTAACGCTGAACTCGACCTTGCTCATCAGTTTTTGCTCGAAAAACCCATCGACTACCAATGACTTGACGACCTGCAGGAGGGGGAACAAGCTCCCAGGTGTCAAAACCAATGAGCGACTTCATCTCATTCTGGGCAGCCTGACGCCAGTGAGTAGCGTTTGACGATTTGATGGCTTGTGACCAGGACTTGGGCTCAGCAGCCTCTGCTGCTGCAGCACTCTGCGCATGACCATCCCTAACTGGATGTTTGCCCTTGTTCTGGCGCTGAGATCGCCAACCAGGACCAATGCTTTTCTCTGGCAATGGTTGTTCAGCTTCTGATGGATGTTGATCATCTGCATCAACGAAAACTTCTTGTGGCTCTGGCTCTGGTTCTACTGGCTGCTCCACAACTTCAGGTGGTTGCAAATGCTGAACTGGAACAGACTCCTCCTGTCCACTTGGAGCAAAGACTACAACATGCTGAGGCTCCTCCTGGTTTTGTGCAGAATCTTGAGCTGAGAACATTGACTCTGATAACTTCTCCTCCTGATCTCGAGCAGTTTGGCAAAATGAGGACTCATTGCACACAACATCACGACGAATGATGACTGACTTGCGAGAGATCGACCAGAGTCGATAGCCCTTGGATTCCTCAGAGTAGCCAAGAAAACGACACTTTTCTGCATGAGGGGAAAACTTGGAGCCAGGTTTCTTGATATGTGCATAAGCAATGCAGCCAAAAACGCGAAGATGAGAAACATCAGGCTTGCGACCATGCCAAGCTTGATATGGAGTGCAAGTGCGACGACCAGAGAGTGCCACTGTTGGAGCACGATTCCGAAGATAACAGGCTGTCAGAACTGCTTCACCCCAAAAACGCTTTGGCAAATTGGACTGGTGTAGCATGACACGTGCTCTTTCAATGATGGCCCGATTGAACCTCTCTGCAACTCCATTCTGTTGTGGTGCATCTGCTACAGTGAGCTGGTGCTTGACACCCTTGCTGGCGAGCCACTGTTTGAACTGTTTGGAACAGTATTCACCCCCTCTGTCACTGCGAAGTGTTTTGAGTTTGCGACCTGTCTCTGTCTCAAGTTGTGTAATCAGCTGTTTGAGTGTCTCATGCACTTGCGATTTTGCGTGAATAAACCGCACGAAACTCATACGAGTACAGTCATCAATGAGAGACACATAATAAACACTGTTACCAATTGTAGGCGGGGTGACAGGACCGAACACATCTGAGTGCATGAGATCCATGGGGTGTTTGGCTCGCGTTGTAGCTCGTTTGGGGAACGGTTGTCTGGTGGCCTTCCCAACAGCACACGACTCACAGAATGGAACGGTACGATCGCCATTGCACTTCAGCCCCTTCACGATTGCACCCGAGATCAACTTGTTGACATCGCCAGAGCCAACATGACCGAAACGTTGGTGCCAGGTCTGAGCTGAAACAGCTGCGGAAGAAGCAGACGCAAGCGCATTTTGCGATACAGGAGTACCAGAACCGATGCCTGCTAAAGGACTGGAGGCATCACAGGAAGGAGCACGACTTGCCCAAACCACATCTGAGTCTGTGAGAGTCTGGCCACTCTGGCTCGATTGCACCGATTGGTCTGGAAAACACACGCCAAATGACACGTTAGGGTTCGAAACTTTACCCTTTTGGGTGCCTGCTACTAAACTGGAGGCATCACAGGTCTTCACAGCCCCACTTGTTTTGGTCAGCACCCGGGGGTCCGCTGTAGTGTCTGTAGTTGCTGCTGAAAGCACATCAACCGATTGCACAGTCTGAGCAATAGGGACACAAGCATCCAAGTAATAACAGCCACCATTCAATCTGCCAGTCAGCAAAACTTCACCGGCCTTATTGCGCACACGTGCAGAACCGTTCTTGAAAGTCACAGAATGTCCCAACTTGTCAGCTGCACGAACAGAATACAGAGTACCGTTCAGCCGAGGGACATACAGAGTGTTCTGCATAAACACATGCCGGTCACCAGCAGAGAACGGCAGGTTACCAAAACCAATTGCATCAACACAGTAACCGGTGGCAACTTGGATGGGCAATGGCTGAGCTAGTGGACGGTAGGACTCAAGCAGCGACTTTTCAGAGGTCATATGATGGCTGGCCCCTGAGTCGATCAACACAACAGATCTGTCACTGCGAGCAGCAAAAGCTTGAGCACTAACAGCAAAACTCGGGTCACGCTTGGAGCTGCTGGATGCACTGGCAAAATTGGACTTTCCACCGCGCTGAGGATTGTTGCGTTGCTTGCTTGGGCACTGGCGGGCCTTGTGACCAAAACCCTGGCAGTTGTAACATTGCTCCTGGTTGCTCTCAGCATTCGAACCGAAACCAGAAGCACTGCCAGTACGCTTGCCACGCCAGCCGCTACGCGATTTTGAACCACCACGACCGCGATTTCTGCCACTACTAGCACCGCATGCAGTACCAGAGTAGGACTTTTGCCGAATGCGCCACTCATCATCCATCTGCGTGGCTAGCAAGTCGAGTGTGAAGGGACGATCTGCGGGAGCTGAGTGGATGGAGTTCGAAATGACCGTGCGAAAATGCTCCCATCCAGGCGGCAAACAAGACAAAGTCTGTACAACTTGGAGACCGACCGGCACTTCCAACTTCATGGAGCACAGCTTGTCATACAGTTTCCGTCTGGAGGTGATCCACTCACTAGGCAGACACTTCTCATCAAAAATCAGCCCCTTCAGATCCGATTCGATCATGACGAGTGACACGTGTGAGTGAGACTCGAATCGATCTGTCAACAACTTCCAGAAAGCCGCTGGATCAGATTCATCGACGATATGAATCTGGCGCAACACTTCGGCTGACACAGCTGCGGTCAGTTGGAACATAGCAAGATAACAGCGGCGCTCATACTCTTCCAACTGTTTTTGGTACCGTTCTTGCTCACGCGCATGACCAGGGGCAGCTCGGGCCTGGCCATTCTCCTCATCCGCAGGCACTACGGGTGGCTGCGGCACACTCTCCGTTCCAACAACTATACCCCACTGTTTGTGCGCTTTCAGATAGTTCGTAACAGTTAAACGCCAAGTGGGCCAGTTATTCGACGTTAGAATCGGAAGCGACAACTTATCTGACATTGTCGGAGGGGCGGCGGCGATTGACTTGTACGGCGGTGGCACCCAACACGATTGACGGCCAATTACAAACAAAGCAAACGCTCTGTCTGTGCTCACAGCAGTGAAGAGTTGACGTTAGCCACGGAAGTTGCAGACGCAGTCCGTCGGTCGATGCAATATGTCGGCTGCCAGTCAACAGGCCACAATCTTTGCGGAGTGCGCTCTACAGAAGCAAATAGCCCATAACCTAATAGAATAGGTATAGGGCAGCGCAGCGCAGTTTGTGGTAGAGCGAGAACACCGTTAGATGTTCTTTTATTCCGGGCCGAAGGTAAAACAATACAGTCGTAATAAACCAGCCGCACAGCAGGGAAGTAGCGCCGAGAGTGTAAAGGTCAGAGCTGATAAGACTCACGCAGAGACAATAAGTAACTGGCATACGCAATATGCAAATAGTAGCCCTGACCAAACGGACAGACATATACGTACACGTACGTAATTATACATTTGCTAAAATCAACAGATTCAAATCTTTAAATAAACAGACAGTACTAGTAGGTAAGACTAGACAAAACAGATCATAATAAAAAATAGCCGTGTTTTTCACAGAAAAGGCCGACCACAAAAAATAATTTTGGTTTTTGACCAGAACTTGGCGAACTATCCATATACTAGCATAACTGGGTGTTTTAAAGGTCTCCAGAATACTATACGGTATCATACGGTATTATACGGTATCGAAAATGCTATACGGTCCCATCATTAGTGTGATGTGAATTTGTCCGGAAGACTTTTAATCTATACTTTTAATGGTTTTAACCCAACTTTGCGCAGGTGAAACCGCCGATTAATAATTTGGTCGTAAATGGGACCGGCAGAAAATTAGGCATCAATTATACGTGTCTGCTACTGAGGATGCAGTAGCAAAAATCGATTTTCTGATGCGTCGGCGAACAAACAGTCCAAAGCCAGACTCTGCACAGAGGCTGACCATTGGCCGCGCCATAGGGCACGGCTGACCTCGCAGTTTGCCTGCACAGCCGTTCAATTGACCAGATGGTTAGTAGTGTCTGCTGGCGGCCTCTGTGTTTTACTTGTTTTCCGAGCAGCCAATAAACAGTCAGTAGCTATGTTTCGCCTATGCAGTCTAATTGGAGGCGTTCGGTCTGGCAGAATGGTTCAGCAAAGATCGTTTTATATGCGGACTATAGAGGACGTGAGGAAAAAGCATCACGTAAAGAAAGTTCAAAACGCAGCTGAAAGTCGCTCTTATGTGATTGGAAAGGACGGACTGGGATTTTCGCTCAATCATACAAAGATTGTTAAGGTACTCTCGCTCTTTTACAGACTGCTTTTATTGCCAACATTCATAAAGATTATCTTCGGCGAACTTTTCAAAAAGTTATCGGTGGAAGGAATCGCTTTTGCGGTCACATTTTCCCACCAAGATAGCAAATTTTCTAAAAACTGTCAGACTTTGAAGAATAAAACCCTTCAATAAATAACTGTCGAAGCACTTTGCTTTTGTAGCGTTGAGAAAGTATAGAGATTTACTAACGGCTACTAATTTATTTAATTTAGTTAATTGTTGCTATGAAACGGAAGTGCAACGGGTACTCAAAGAGTCTGCATTATGTTGCAGACGCGAAAGTTATCCGTTTCAGGGCCGAAAACTATACGTTCAGCATTCACAGCACCATGAAGCGTTGTACGTAACTAAGGGAAAAGGCTGGATAGAACTGGTTGACCGGAAAGAGGACTTGGGAAGAGGAAAACGGTTGGCTTTTCTTAACAGCAAACAACACTTTTCTTACTCTCCTCAGCTAGCCTGTACAAGAGAGTGGATTTTCTGTTTTTTATAGTCAGACATGGGCTAGCATTTCGGCTGAGGGGGGGTAGAATTTTCCAATTCCTGAGGGGGGGGGCTGAGGGAAGAGTAG
Source organism: Sabatieria punctata (assembly GCA_030248155.1). Taxonomy (NCBI): domain Eukaryota; kingdom Metazoa; phylum Nematoda; class Chromadorea; order Araeolaimida; family Comesomatidae; genus Sabatieria; species Sabatieria punctata. The sequence continues at coordinate 53,766 of JASANB010000422.1, forward strand.
GAGCTCCTGAGTTTGGGCTGAGGTGGTGGCAAGCTAAAAAGTCCGATTTTTGGCTAAAATCTAGGTTTTTTTGGCTTATTTTTCATTAAAATTGGTTAAAATAAGCTATTCTGAGCTCATTCACACCTAATTCAGTCATATTTTTATCATAATTTTCCATACAAAATTCTTCCAAAAAATTCCTGCGGGGGTATGGTAGCGGCAGGCTGAGGGGGGGGCAGGTCAGAGCCTGGAGGGGGGCAACACCCCTCAGCCCCCCTTTGCCCATGTATGGCTACTAGTACTAAAAATCAATCTTTGTATTTAGTACTAGTACCGTACCAAACCAAATTAAAAACAGCTCCTTCTATACTATACCTTACCATATGAAAATATGTTTTAGGAGGAGGAGGGTAGGGTGGTTTACCCAGAGGGGGTCCAAAATTTCAAGAAGCTCTAAAACCACTGGAAATGTGTTTTTAGCATATTCTTTTCGGTAAGGACGCTAAAAATCGGTATTTTAAGCTGCCAAATAGGGTTTTAGAGCTAAAAAGAAGCAAAAAAAAATGACAAAAAGGGCTTCCAAAAAGCCCGATTTCTCTTAAATATCAGCTGTGGAAACGCCAAATTCGGTTTCCAAAGGCTATTCAAGAGAATTTTAGGCTAAAAATTGGTGGTTTCTGAGCCAGTTTGTTAGTACTGGAGCCACTACTGGTACTTTAATTTTTGGGTCGGGGGCCCCTTCTTAACCTGTCTCGGCGTGGGGTGAGGGGGTTTGGCCTTTCCAGCAGGGGTACCCAAACCCCCTAGTACGTATATGCATACATGTAGCTGGGTTTTCGGCTGGGGGGGTTTCCAGATCCAAAATAGGGTTTCAGCACTATTTCCAAAGGGGGTTTCAGCGACCTTTTTTTGGTGTCCAAAAGTGGGTTTCAGCGACCTTTTTTTGGGCTCAACAGAGGGTTTTGAGGACTAAAAATGGGGTAAAAATCCTGTCTGAAGTGCAAAAATTCCGTTTAAAACCCTATTTATTGGTTTAAAATGTGCAGAAAATCCTATTTTTTATTAAAAACGTGCAAAAAACATGTTTTTGCTTTAAAACATGCAAAAAAGCTCTATTTTACTCGACAGAATGCAGCTAAAATGCGTATCTGGAACCCTATTTAGAGATTTTGAAACAAAAATTAGGGCACTGAAACCCTGTTTAGGGTTTTTGAGACCCAAATTAGGGTTCCGGAACCCTATTTAGGGCTTTTGAAACCCAAATTAGGGTCCCGGAACCCTATTTAGGGTTTCAGAAACCCTGTTTAGTCTCTGTGAAACCCAAATTAGGGTTCCGGAACCCTATTTAGGGTTTTTGAAACCCAAAGTAGGGCTCCGGAACCCTATTTAGGGTTTCAGAAACCCAAATTAGGGTTTCAGAAACCCAAATTAGGGTTCCGGAACCCTATTTAGGGTTTCAGAAACCCAAATTAGGGTTTCGGAACCCTATTTAGGGTTTCAGAAACCCAAAGTAGGACTCCGGAACCCTATTTAGGGTTTCAGAAACCCAAATTAGGGTTCCGGAACTCTATTTAGGCTTTCAGGTACCCAAAACAGGGTTTCGGAACCCTATTTAGGGTTTCTGAAACCCTAAATAGGGTTCCGGAACCCTATTTAGGGCTTTTGAAATGCTAAATTACGGTATATAAGTCTTGAAACCCTGAATTTTAGCAGTTTGTAACCCAAAATAGGGTTTCAGAAAAGCCCCCCCAGAATTCGGCTGGGGGGTTTTTTTGCCGAAAATCGGGCCTGGGGGGGGCTAAACCCCCCCTACTACATGTATGCGTATATGTATGCACAGGGGTACTGTATTACATTTAAATGCTTTGCAGTGGCTACAGTACAGTTTCCTTGCTAAAATTTCGAGTTTTTTCGCATATAAAAAGTTCAATAGCTCCAAAAAATTACCGAAAAGTTCCTCAATTAGTGTCAGATATAAAGGAATTTTTATTTACAACGCATGTGATAATAACATGTTTTTAACTGATTATAGGTTCGACCTGACTCCCGGTACGGTGTACGTGATGGGGGAGGAGGAGAGTCATTGGCTAGGCAGCGATCCCAACCAAGATGTGCACGTTGTGAGTGTGAGCGCTCCCCAGTTTACTCTCTGCTATCAGATGCCTTTCATATGAACTCGCTCTACTACCACTCTGACTTTCTTTCATTCTTTTGTACGCCTCTCAACATACATGTAACAGGGGGGGTCTGCCCCCCACCCGACTTAGGCCAGACCCCCCCGGACGGGGACCCCCCCCGAGACGATTTCACCAACCCCCCCCGGTTTTTCTGGCAAGTAAATTTTCGAGCAAATTTTTGCAATTTTTTACAATTTCACACACAGAAATTGCCAAAATCGCCTGCAAAACAGCACTTTTTAGCTGTATTTCAGCCCAAATTAGCGATTTTTGGCAATTTTTAGCCAAAAAATTGCGATTTTTTCGATTTTTGAGCGTTTTTTAGTGCTCACCCCCTCCCCCAAAATTTTGGCTCAGACCCCCCAACCCCCCTTCCCCCCTTCGGCGGATGACCTGTTACATGTATGCCTCTCAATGACTGATCGATGTTTTACTTCTTTGTCTGCAATTGATAAACTGGCCGGCCGTCGCTCAGCATCGTCGAAACAGTCAATTTTTGACTGAATTACATCCGTATGTACGTACATACATACCACGACTGTTTTGTGGAAACGGCCCACATAAGACTTTTAGCTCAATTCGCATGTTTTCCAGCAGAGTTCAGATTTATGTATTATCTGCAAGGTGATCAAGCAAGTGAATTTAGCATAGAATTGTAGCCAACACCATATCTATTAGCTCAGACAAAAAACCCGTTGAGTTCCCCTCTAGCGAGCGACGAAAAATCAACTGTTCAGATTACAATCTCAGGTCTAAAACTCTTGATATAGTGTATATGTCGTAGCCGGGGAGGAAACCCGCCGCGGAGGAAACCCAGGCCCTGAGCACCCTTTGGTTACCTCCGCGGCGGCCCTCGCCCAGCCGCGGAGGTAACCAGAAAGCGGCCAACAGATTTAGGCCGTGAAGTGTTTGTTCAAGTCTGATTTGCCATTTGCCTGTTGCCTTAGGGTTTTGTGAGTTGACCTGTGCACTTCATAAAGACAACGCTGTAATTTTAAGCTTCCTGGTCTTTGTGAGCATAAAAGGCTTTAGGCCGGTCAGAAACAATAACTACACGCATAATACGGATACGTACATAGGGCGTGACCATCGTCTACCAATCGTTGACATCAACATGGACGTTGAGGCCGTGAATGAGAAGGTCCGCCTGTACTGCAACAGTGACAAATTTAACCGTCACCAACTGTTTCCGAGCCCGGAAATGTTTGAAACTATATGCTGTGTCATTAGCCAGGATCTACTGTTAACGTCAGTAAGGTGTCGAAGCACCGATTCTGCAAGAAGTTCAAAATTGAAACGGCAGACGGCGAACGGATTCTCATCGAAAAGACCTCAAACAAGCGACTTCTGAAGCAGGACGCCTTTGCGGACCTCTTGATTAGCAGACATGTTGGCAGTGCTCACGCCGGTACTTCGACGCAGATAGTTCTTATTCAGTACTATGATTTTGTCAGTGGAAACAGAGTCAAGAAAATGCGTTTTTGCTGTCTGTTACGCAAATGCTCAACAACAAATGCAGTCAGAGTCCGGAGGCATGTCATGTCACCTGAAAGAGTGGAGCCGAAATTGGTAAGTCTCTCTGTCTGTCTCTGCATCACTTTTTCAACCTCTCTTATAAAAGCCTACGTATAAAAGCTATAGCTAAGCTAGGTTTTGCGGTCGAATTGCAGTTGCACTTATAGGCATGACGCACTGATGCTCCGATTTTGATACTGCGACACTACCCCACCAATTTGGAACTAACGGTTTTATACAGGGTGTGTCAAAAAAAAACAACCCAGCAGAGTTTTTGCTGTAGCAACCGCAAATCTCAACCGATTTGAATGAATCCTGCTTTAAATGAAAGATAAATAAATTCTTGAAAGACTGGTGAAGGCCCTATTAAGATACGATGCTTAGTTCCTGAGATATTTTCCTTCAAACTCAAAACAGAAATTTTGGCAGTGAACAAGAGCGATTCCGTTGCACTTCACAACAAAACGGATTCCTACTGCTGAGGGGCAACAAGACTTTTACAAATGAAGTAACCAAGCATGTGAGGCACCAGGAAAACCTCGCTACGTTGGCCCTGAGCAGTAGGAATCGGTTTTATTATGAAGTGCAACAGAATAATAAAAATCGCTTTTGTTCACAGCCAAAATCTGTTTTGGCTTTGAGTGCAAATATCTCAGGAACCAAGCATCATATCTTAATAAACCCTTCACCAAACTTTCAGGAATTAATTTATCTTTCATATAGAATAGGACTCACTGAAATCGGTTGAGATTTGCGGTTGCTACAGTAAAAAATCTGCTGGGTTGTTTTAATCTCTGTTGTGCACTGCCAAAATCTCTGTTTTGATTTTGAAAGCAATTATCTCAGGAACTAAGCAACGCATCTCAATAAAAGCTACACCAGTCGTTCAAGAATTTATCTATCTTTCATTTAAAGCAGGATTCATTCAAATCGGTTGAGATTTGCGGTTGCTACAGCAAAAAATCTGCTGGGTTGTTTTTTTTTGACGCACCCTGTATTTACAGCAAGAAACTTGCCGCGCCGAGAGGATGAGCGCATGATGTCGCGCATAGTGGCTTTGCGGCCTAAACCACTATACCAACTGTGCCGGTCATTTTTAGGTCATGCAAAAACACGTTTTATTACGATATCCTTCCAGAATATCGAATTTGAAGGATTTTTAGTGTCTGACCCTACTCCCTGTCCCAAACTTGTTTGTCATTAGAAGGCGTTGGTCCAGTTTTGGCTTGGTCCACTTCTCTTTGCAAGTGTAAAAGTGGTTGTCAAAACAAGACGTGTAGGTGTTTGAAAGGTGGGTATAAGTGTGGAACAAAATGCCACCCACAAATTGGCTTGTGTAGAAATGTTTCCAAATAAACTTGTTTGATTATGTTGTTTATAAATGCATTGTACGTACTGTTGCTATGGATATTCGAATTTGAATTGGGTATGGGTATGGGTAGGTATTTTTTAAAATACTCATACCCGGGTATGGGTATGGGTAGTGAAGGAGTTTATTGTAAATACACTAACAAAACAATGACAAGAGGGTTAGACCAGTATTAGGGATGGCCAAAGCACGTTCGCGCCGCGCCGAATAGAAAATACAAAATCACAGCCAAAAAGTGGTCCAAAGCCGTTTTTGCAACTTCAAGCGCAAATGCTTTTTCGTGTTCCGTTATTGATAGGGGGATGTGATGTATTTATATGAAACAGAGTGTGAGCTATCGAATAAGATGCATTTTGAATCATAATTCGGCCGTTAAAGGGCATTTTCCTCTCGAAAACTGAATTCGTCGTTTTTCAATGTTCATTTTCTGCTAAAAGGAGAGTTGATTCAAATTTTGTTCAACCGGATTTAAAATCAGCGTAACTTGTTACCTATATAGCACCACTCTCTTTCTCAGTGCAGTTTGACGCGGTCCCCACAAATTGGATTCTTTCTTAACTACTGAAAATGGGCATTTTCGTGGATTTTTTCATGTTCCTCGTTCTTGTAAAAAAACGACGAATTCGGCGCAAGATGTTCAATCGGTTCCGTGTACAGTAGAGTTCAGACTTTCGAATGATATAAGAATTTGCTCTCTGCTCTTTGCCGTTAACCCCCAGCAACACTGAAGATCTGCTCACTCCACACACTTGAAGCAGGAGGGCAGAAGTAGACATGAACTACTAGCATTTCGACTGAGCGGTGGTACATTTTCAAATCTTGAGGGGTACCGCCGGCTGATGGGTGGATGAAAGGATGGTAAGCAAAAAAAGTCCGACTTTTTACTAAAATCAAGGTTTTTGGCATATTTCTCATTGAAATTAGTCAAAATACGCTATTCTGTTTGAGCTCATTATGCCTAATGAGGGTGGGGCATCGGCTTGAGGGGTCAACCTTTTCATTGAAGGGGTTCAGAAGGGCTACTACCTTTTCTGCGATTCACTACTAAATTGATATCAGAGCGCTGATTACATCAGTGCTTGACTGATAAGCAGCGAGAGCAGTTTGCTCTTTCAAATTTTCACATTTTCTTGCATAACTATAAATATCGATATCGATATCGATATCGATCGATATTGAACTGAAAATATCGATATCGATATCGATATCGAATATCGACGAGTTTTGATATCGTCGGAACACTAGTACCAAGTGCTCCATACAAAAGTTCTTCGCAGATGGACGCTTTTAGATCGCATTTTTCTAATTTTTCACGGAATCAAGTGCGGTTTTTTGCGTAAATTATCGCATCCGGTCATGTTATCGGCGGTTTTAGCATAATTTTTTTGCTGTAGCGTGAATTTTTGAAAACCATTGGCCATACCTACCAGTATGTGTTATATAGTGTGAATCTCTTTCATCACTCCCCCCCAAACGAGCGCCGATCTGCGGGCACGTCCGAGTCTGGTGGTGGTCAGAAGAGTGGTCAGAAGTTGAATTTGTTGTTGTTGCTGTTGTTGAAATTGTTGTTGCTGTTGTTGTTGCTGTTGTTGCTGTTGTTGGTGAGCGATCATAAACTGCTGCATCTGCTCTCGTTGTTGTTCGAGTTGTTGTTGAAGTTGTTGTTGATGGAACTCTTGTTGTCGAAGGAGGGCTTGTGCCAAAGAAGGCTGTTGAATGGGGGTTTCATCAAGGTTGTGCAGACGGGAAGCAGAAGAGAGAGGCGTTGAACGAGCGGGAGAGACATCTGTGGTATTTGAGAGATGAGTTGAGGAAGCGGAAGAGGAATGGGAGACTGGAGCGGCCTTAGGCTTGCGACGAGGTGAGCGTCTAGGCGGCTGAGCGGGTTGAACGAGCTTGGTCTTTGGCTTGGGCATAGTGGCAAACACAACACAACAATGAATCCCGGGTCTGTTCGGCACCAAAATGAAGGAGTTTATTGTAAATACACTAACAAAACAATGACAAGAGGGTTAGACCAGTATGTGTTATATAGTGTGAATATCTTTCAGTAGGTATTTTAAAAATACCCGGGTATCGGGTATAAATCGGGTATTTTTCATTAAAATCACGAAATTTCTAAAAAATGCCAAATTTAAATTGATTATGCAAAAATAGGTTTCCTTAAATCTGCTCTTTGAGCAACAATTATGTACCCAACAGATGATGTAGCAGCCGCTACAGTTTTACTTTACAGTTACTGGAACAGTTGATAATTTTCGAATACTTTATGGTAGATTAACGTTGGTAAAAAAAACTGAATCAGCTTTCTGGAGTAATTTTAATTACTTTACCTAGTAGTACTTTCTGATTCTGGGTCTACAACATTAGTACAAAGTTGTATATCAGTTTGCTGTAAATACTTCCCACAGGATCAATAGACCAAATGCATATGTAGAAATGCTGTATGTAAAAGGGAGGTCTGGGGGTCTGCCCCCATCCGACTTAGGCCAGACCCCCCCGATGGGGACCGCCCCCCAGGACGATTTTTCCGACCCCTCCCCTACGATTTTCCTGCCAAGTAATTTTTTGAGCAAATTTTTGCGATTGTTTGCAATTTCAAACACAAACATTGCCAAAATCGCCTGAAAAACAGCACTCTTTACTGTATGCTTCTAAATTGAACTAAATTACTAGCCTACAGTAGTAGAGCAGTACTTATCCTTGAAAGGGATCGCAAAAATAAAAGCCCAATTTATATTAGAAGTAGATGAGAGGCAAGAAGCCTACTCTGAGACTTTTATGTACTGTACGTACATTTGTAAAAATTATTCAACTTCAGTCAAATACCATGTTTTATGCATGCCATGCATTCAGTAATGTACGTACTGTGAATATTGCAGTGAGAAACTGACTGCATAACATCCGAAAACGTTCCTCTCTGAGGCCACAAACATTTATCATTAAGATGTTTTCATGGTCTTTCATCCGTAAAACTGAAAATGCAAAAAATGCTCGATTAAACAATTCTTGAAACAAGTGGGGGAATAACTAGACTAAACGTTCCGAAACAGTAAAGTGGCACTCTGATTCATGGCGAAAAGCGTAATTCTATTTAACACTTCCTTGAGAGAATTTTTTCACAGTTTTTACAGAAAATAACGTGCGTGTTTGCAAGATTTTTTCTAAAAAAATAACCATTCAAATACCCGGTATTTTTCAAAAAAGGGTATACCCGATTTCAAAAAGTACCCGGGTATGGGTATACCCAATTTCAGGTAGTTTTGTTCAAAAATAGCCAGTTTCGGGTATGGGTATGGGTATACCCGATCAACAGTAATTGTACGACGCTTTAATCATCAACATATCCGGGGACACCCGGCGGCTCACTCTAAGTACTAATCCGGGCCGCGATAAGTGGTTACCTTAGCGGCCAGGCGCGGCGGAAACCAAAGGCTGCTCAAGGTCTGGGTTACCTCCGCGACTGGTTTCCTCCCCGGCTACGACATATATGCTCCTAACCAGGACAATGAGAGGGTAAAGGTATTTGAAAGATTGGAACAATGGATAGACCAGAGACAGGAATAGTCCTAGTTCGTAGTGACTACTAACTAAAAGACTACTAACTACCTGACTTTTCGAGAAAATGAGACTACAATTAACTCTACTACAAACTAAATCCGCTGACTACAAATCGACCACTAACTACATATTTTTTCGTCCCGAGTTTGCAGTCTCAAATCTTGAAATCTGCACGGTTTATTTTATAACAGTTTAAGTGAAAATTTTGCAAAAATCGCGAAAATTTTCCATTAATCAGAAATTACAAACATTGCTTGGTATCTTAAAAGTCCATGTCAAAAAAGAGCGGACTGGCGGTTTTTTGCGAATAACTCCTTATGGGTGCATCGGAGCGCTTTTTGCCTCATAACCAAAGTTGTAGAGTGGCTCGAGCTCGGTACTATGGTGCAACCTAATCTGCGCAACGCGCCATGGTAATGCTAATCTGCGCAACGCAAAAAAATCAGCTTTTCCTGTAGTTGGGATGAACGCAAGTTTTTCAGTGAATTATAATCTACAGACCTCGAGGATTTCAAAAATGTATTCATATTTCTTCTAGGTGGAACGGTTCCAGAGTTATACACCATCAAAGTTGGCCGAAAATGCTAAAAATGGCCATTTTTGGCGATTTTCAGATTTCTGGGGGGGGGGATTGGAATAACTCTGGACCAACTCAGCCGATCAGGCTGAAATTCATATATATGGTGTAAAATTTAGTTTTACGTCGATTGAGACCCATAAGAACCCTGAAAAATTGACCCTGATACCGTAATCCCGATTTTTTCAACTTTAGGTCATTTGATTTTTTCTCTGGTTGCATATAGTAGTTTAAGCCCTCTACTGTGGTTAAAAATGTACTTTAACGTGTTTTGAATCGATTTCAGTCCATTCTGAAGCCATTCGGATACTGTAGTGTGTGGTCCTGGCACGAAAATAACTTTTTGTCAATTTGCATTGTTCCTGCGGCAAAGAAATGACCTATAGAGTAGGCAGTAAACGTTTTCATGGTCGGGGAATCCATTGCTGACATAACTATAATCACTGGAATACTGTATTTTTAGGTCCCAACACGAAAATTGTTATTTTGCGTTTATGCATGCCTGGTGCAAGGAAACGCTCTATAGAGTAGGGAATAAAGGTTTTCAGGGGTGGGGAACCTATTTCTGACATAACCGTCATTGCTGGGTTACTGTATTTCGTGGTCCCGACGAGAAAATTGTTATTTTTTGCTATTTGGGTGTTTCTGTTGCAAGGAAACGATGAATTGACAAGCACTAAAGGTTGTCGGCTTCAGCGAATTCATTCAGGGCATAGCGAATGTTACTGGATTACTGTATATTGTGGTCCTGGAACGAATGTACAAACTCATAAGTTTGATTACCTATTATATTTAGCTTTCTCCTGCAACAGGAACACCTAAATTGCAAAAAAATAACAATTTTCTCGTCGGGACCACAAAATACAGTAACCCAGCAATGACGGTTATGTCAGAAATAGGTTCCCCACCCCTGAAAACCTTTATTCCCTACTCTATAGAGCGTTTCCTTGCACCAGGCATGCATAAACGCAAAATAACAATTTTCGTTTTGGGACCTCAAAATACAGTATTCCAGTGATTATAGTTATGTCAGCAATGGATTCCCCGACCATGAAAACGTTTACTGCCTACTCTATAGGTCATTTCTTTGCCGCAGGAAAAATGCAAATTGACAAAAAGTTATTTTCGTGCCAGGACCACACACTACAGTATCCGAATGGCTTCAGAATGGACTGAAATCGATTCAAAACACGTTAAAAGTACATTTTTAACCACAGTAGAGGGCTTAAACTACTATATGCAACCAGAGAAAAAATCAAATGACCTAAAGTTGAAAAAATCGGGATTACGGTATCAGGGTCAATTTTTCAGGGTTCTTATGTGTCTCAATCGACGTAAAACTAAATTTTACACCATATATATGAATTTCAGCCTGATCGGCTGAGTTGGTCCAGAGTTATTCCAATCCCCCCCCAGAAATCTGAAAATCGCCAAAAATGGCCATTTTTAGCATTTTCGGCCAACTTTGATGGTGTATAACTCTGGAACCGTTCCACCTAGAAGAAATATGAATACATTTTTGAAATCCCCGAGGTCTGTAGATTATAATTCATTGAAAAACTCGCGTTCATCCCAACTACAGGAAAAGCCGATTTTTTTGCGTTGCGCAGATTAGCATTACCATGGCGCGTTGCGCAGATTAGGTTGCACCATAGTACCGAGCTCGAGCCACTCTACAACTTTGGTTTGAGACAAAAAGCGCTCCGATGCACCCCTAAGGAGTTATTCGCAAAAAACCGCCAGTCCGCTCTTTTTTGACATGGACTTTAGTTCATTGATCATCAAATTTAGTTTCGTAGTTGTACTGTTATTATAAGTACATACATAAATGACAACTAAATAGATCATCCATTGATTAAGGCTAGACTGTCCACCACCATACAGTACATGTATTCGTTTAAATCTATTCTTCGCCAGTATCTTGTTTTATATTTAATTTGCATGACATATGTTTTTTGACAGCTAAAAACTTACATTGTATTTGTTTGTATTCTGTGTGCCCCTCCGCTTTGGAAAAATCATTTGGGGCCGAATGGCCGTTTTTGTAGATTTTTAGAATTTCAAACACGAAAATTTCTAAAATCGCCTGTAACAATAAATGCATTTTTAGCTGTATTTGAGACCAAATTAGCAATTTTTTGCGACTTTTGCGATTATTAGTGCTTTTTAGTTCCCAAACCGAAACCCCCTCGCCATAAACCGATGTCGTCACTTTTGCACAGCCACAGGGACTACAAATTGACTACCGTATAGTGCTGTTTATAGTACCCGGGTACTATATATGGCACTTAGGGTTTTGCGAAAATAAAATTGAATCCATTTATAGTACCCCGGTACTATATATGGCACCTACGAAATCTGCTCTATAAGAAACTAACAATAGTATGTGAAGTTCTTTGCTCAAATTACCGATTTGATGTAAAAAATAGGTAATGTACATACATCAGAACCTCTATGATTGCATTATCTACTGTTTTTTCTTCATACAAACAAGGTTTTCCCTCCAAAAGTACTGTATTTCTCGCACGTTTTGTATTTATAACAGCTCATTTCAGAATAAAAATCTGTCTCCATTTATAGTACCCCGGGTACTATATATGGCACTAAGTGCCGTTTATAGTACCACGGGTACTATAAATAGGGGGTACTATAAACAGCACTATACGGTAGCTTCAAAGCTACCACCAGCCGGCACAGTTGGTGTAGTGGTTTAGGCCGCAAATCTACTGTGCGCGACCTTGTGCGCTCATCCACTCGGCGGGGCAAGCTTCCTGCTGTAAACAGTTGGTCATGGGCACAAAGCCCAACCCAGGCCACCGAAAGCTGGTGACAGCGAGTAGGTAAATGGGAACCGACCAGATCTGCCGTTGCACCGAAAGCATGCTTCTGTTGGAGGAAAAAAGATCAACTACACCAGGAGCTGTCTGAGAAACCAGCAATAAGGCCTATACCGGTTTAGTGCAGCTCGCCAGCAGTGGCGTATCCAGGGGGGTCTAGGGTGTGTACACCCCCTTTGCGGTGGAGGTAGGAAGAAAAAGTCTGTCAAAAATATAAGAAACTAATATGAATTATGTACTAAAACTGTCAATTTTGTGCTCAGAATGCCTTCTAAATGCGTTTTTGAAGGCCAAATTTTCAAAATTTTCTCGCCCTGGTCAGGCAGAAGCACAACCAGCCCATTATAAACTACTAAAACTTGTAATTTCTGTTAATTTTAAGCTCGGAATGCGTTTTAAACGCGTTTTTGAAGGCTAATTTTGCTAAATTTTCTTCAGGCACTTTCAAAATTTTACACCCCCCTTTTCAAAATCCTGGATACGCCACTGCTCGCCAGGCGCTCTCTTGGCAACTGGCACCCAAGACATTGAGACGACAATAAGCACGTTTATTTGCGAATAAACGTCACAGAAAAGATTCCGAATAGTTGAGTCGGTTTTGCTTTATGTCTGAACCGGTGTATCGTCTGGCCAAATACCATTCAGAGACAGTACGTCGCCGGGATAATTTCTCCAGGTCCGGACAGGTGCTTACAGAAGTTCGCGCCGAGCGGACGTTTTCACAAAGAAGTCCCGACTTGATTTCGTAGACCACAAATGACAAAAACTTGTCCAGAGCTATGGCCGTTTCGTCCTTTGGCTTCCCTTCAGTGTACTCGTTCGAAAGTCTGGCACTGAGGAAAGTCTTGACCGTACGCCAATCCTCAGTGCTCAGATGAACTCCGCGCGTCTGATGAATAGCGCCCACTCTCTGTAAGCAGAAACGGAGCGACAGAAAGTCGACGTTCGGAGCGTTTAGCAGTCTTATCTGATCATCTAAACAGGAAACCATTACGAAAGACTGAAGAAACTTAACGTCTTGGTACCGAAAAACTGGCCGATTTTGCAACCGGTGACATTCAAAGGCTCAGCAATTATTTTCAAGTTTGAATTTCGCTCGCAAAGAGTGATCAGCAGGTCAGAGAACATTTTCCCTGAGTCGTGGCGAGACCACAGTTGATAGAGTAGTCGGCGATGTGCGAATGAGAGCGGTTCCAGCAAACAAACCGCCTCTCCTGGCGCCGATTTGGTCTTGCCGGGGAATTTATAGAAGAGCAACCAATTGGTGGCGCCGTTCACCACTAGCAGAAAGTTAGAGATGTCGGTGAGGTAAAGAGAGCTGAGGAAGGTGGACCAGTAATCTTTCGAGGCGGCGGGAAAGAGACGACGTAGAGTGACTGCAGTGAAAAGTGAGTTGCAAAGCAGAAATTTGATTGTTAGAATCTGAAACTAGCTACACTTTATCTTTGTCAATTTATCTATAGAACAGTCTGGCACTAACGGCGTTTATGGTACTGGCACCATATATTGTGCCGATACATGTAACAGGTCATCCGCCGATGGGGGGAGGGGGAGTTGGGGGTCTGAGCCAAAATTTTGGGGGAGGGGGTGGGCGCTAAAAAACGCTCAAAAATCGAAAAAATCGCAATTTTTTGGCTAAAAATTGCCAAAAATCGCTAATTTTTGCTGAAAAACAGCTAAAAAGTGCTGTTTTGCAGGTGATTTTGGCAATTTTTGTGTGTGAAATTGTAAAAAATTGCAAAAATTTGCTTGAAAATTTACTTGCCAGAAAAATCGCAGGGGGGGTCCCCATCTGGGGGGGTCTGGCCTAAGTCGGGTGGGGGCAGACCCCCCAGACCCCCTGTTACATGTATGATTGTGCCGATCGTACCGGTACCTAGGCTAGTGGCACCATGGTACCCCCACGTTCGGGGACTGTGGTGGTACCATACTGTATATGATACCTGCACCATATATGGTACCCCTACCCATGGCCATGGGTGCCGGTACCATGCTGTATATGGTACGAAATCTGTATGGAGTGGCACCATATATGGTACCGGCACTGGTACCAATGCGAAGGTAGGGGTACCATCACAGTCCCCCAATGTGGGGGTAGCATAAGTGGTGGTGGTGTCACTGGCCTAGGTACTATCTATGGAACAGTCAACATAAATGGTGTCAGTACCATAAACGGCGTTAAGTGCCTGACTGTAGAATGCTTCAGCTTTACCGTTAACCCAATGGTTGCGCTTTTGTTTTGTCTGACTGTTGCACTGGCCGGTGTTCGGCTGATCAAACGTCTGCCTCTTCGCGCCGACTGCATTATGTAGGTGGTATGCAAAGTGAAAAAGGCCACCAGCAGAAATGGAACTGGACAGCGAAAGAGCAGGTCTGGTATGAAATGGAAACCTGCAATACCTTTCTCTCCACTCCATATCATACGTGTAACATGGTGCTCTGCCCTCAGCAAGACATTGCATTGGAGCAAGCATTGCAAAGAATTGGCAGGAAAATTGCCTTCCAGGAAAATCGGACGGGTGGTGGGAAAATAGTCCGGGTGGGTCTAGTCATAGTGGGTGTGGTGGGTTGACTTCTGCTAAATGCATACCAGGGCTGTTTGTTCTCCGAAAAAAACTCAAGCCGGTTTTTTTTCCCCAGTATTTTCCGTTTTTCTGCCAAGTGTTATTTTCCGTGATGACAGAAAAAAATTAGAATAATTCCACAAAAACACACACGAGTTCCTTACAAAATGCAGGAAATTTCTTGTTTAATAGTAGTCATTTGATTTTAAGACGCCATACGTACAATATCAAATGTTTCGTGAAAATGGTACAGGTAATTTTGGCAAGAACAGATATGTAAGTAAGCCATGGAAATGCTTGAAACCTTCAATTTCAATAAATCCAAAGAGTTTGCAGCGAATTTATCCCGGCATTCTACCTGTCTGTTTGAAAAATTTGCTTGAGTTTTGTCCATCTCGGAAAAAATCAGAGAAACTGAGCAAAGACCGAACCAACAACCTTGAAGTACTGTTGCTGAGTAAATTATAATTATAATTTTAATTATATTCTTTTGGAAATTTACTAATATAAGTAAATTATTTGGTAAGTAAATTATAATTTTAATTATATTAAAAGTGAATTTTTGCCTTAAGTAAATTATAAGTATAATTTTAATAAATTTTTTTTAGAAATTTACTAATACAAGTAAATTGTTTGGTAAGTAAATTATAATTAAATTATATTTCAAATAAATTTACTTAGCAACAGTACCTTGAAGTATAAGGGCTGTTTGTTTTCCTGAAAAAAACTCAAGCTGGTTTTTTCGTTTTTTTTCCAGTTTTTTCCGTTTTTTTTCCAAAAGTTATTTTCCGAGATGACAGAAAATAATTTAACAATCGCTTTTTACTGCAGAATTCAACGAAATAGCGTGAGTTTTATTGCGAAATGCACAAATTTCATCTTTTAGAGTAGTAATTTAATTTTAAAACAGCAAAAATACAATAACCACTTCGAAAAAACCGCACGGATATATCCGTAGATCTGGAAAACGTGACTCGGTTTCAGGTAAATGTGAATCGGTTTCAGGTAAATGTGATTCGGTTTCAGGTAAATGTGATTCGGTTTCAGGTAAATGTCACCGGTTCGTCCAACCCCCTAGGTTGGTTCGTCAAATGCTGTTCCGAATCTTTGGTCACATTTTGAAAAACCGAACCCTACCCGTG
Organism: Sabatieria punctata; assembly: GCA_030248155.1. NCBI lineage: Eukaryota > Metazoa > Nematoda > Chromadorea > Araeolaimida > Comesomatidae > Sabatieria > Sabatieria punctata. Next base: position 69,490 of record JASANB010000422.1, read on the forward strand.
CCTAGTCGGCCGAACCTTTAATTTTTGCGCCCGAAACTATCCCAAAAATTCCGAAGCCAAATTGGAATCATTGTACCGAACCCGTTTTTGCAACAATCCCGAACCCGCAACAATCCCGAATATAGGTAAAGCCGAACCTATGTTTGCATCCGAATCTTTATTCTAGACACCCGAATCTTTATTGAAGACACCCGAATTTTTATTGAGTTGAGTTCCGGCTCAAACACCACCATCAGCACAAACTAGTGCCCTGCACTCAGGGAATGTGCATGGCACACGTACAGAGGAAGGACACTGGTTTCATGTGTTTTCGCTGTCAGATCCGGCTGTGCCCGGGGTTTTGCGATTGGTCTTTTCACACTAATGTTGAGTTTTTCTTTGACGATCCCACGCGTAGTGGTGATGTTAGTTATTTCGCTAAGGCGCGCGCTATCAACAAAACTGTGTTGCTCTGCCAACTGCTGGCATTAGTTTGGTTTGTACTGATTCTGTATTGCTATTATCTGTGTTCATTCAATTGTTTTTTTATTGACGTCTTAGCCGTTTTTGTTTAGTTGATTGCAACACATGAATCTTAAAAGCTGCAGAGCATACATTGTATCACTACACCAGTGTTCACAAAGTGCATAGTATGGCCGAACACATAGGCAGAACTTTCTGATTCGCAGCTAAATCCAGTCATAATACCTGCAAAATAAACAGCAAATTCAATTGTGCATAGTGCGCAAACTTTTCAGAGAACATTCTGAGAACAAATGGATCAATTCTGGTAATGGTTCGCGTCATACCACACGAAGGTTCGGGACATAACAAAACAAAGGTTCGGGTCATACCAAACGAAGGTTCGGGTGACCTCCAAATCTGGGTTCGGGGTGAACCCCAACACGACTAAAACGAACACAATTTTGGTTCGGAAAAAACGCCTCAGATTCGGTTGAAAGGTTCTGCAAAATGTCAAATTCGGTTTTATAAAAACCGAACCTTTGAAAGATTCAGGCAAAAAAAAACTCTGCCCTAAAAATCAGAAACCGAACCCGTTTTTGCATTCGGAATAAAAAACGTGACTCGGTTTCAGGTAAATGTGATTCGGTTTCAGGTAAATGTGATTCGGTTTCAGGTAAATGTGATCCGGTTTCAGGTAAATGTCGCGGGTTCGGAATTTCGGTCTTTTCGAAGTGGATAATAAAAGTTGCCTGAAAATGGTACAGGTATTTTTTGCCAAAAAAAGCTTAGTTATGCCCTGGAAATGCTTGTAAGGCTTCTATTAACGTAAATTCAAAGCATTTGAAGCGAATTTAACCAGTTATTGTGCCTATTTCCTTTAAAAACTTACTTGAGTTTATTTTCCGCATTTTAGTTTTTGCCGACCCCTAGGCTTTCCGGGAAAAAAAACGAAAAAAGACGAGGAAAAAAACCGTCCCAACAGCCCTGAAGTACATACACCCTATGTATGAGTATTTAGTCCGGGGAGCGTATGTAGTTTTAAATTAGTCAATACGACAAAGGGAATCCCCACCATCGGTTTGGACTTGCGGTAAGTTTGGCCTCCGTCAATCAAATTTGCTGAAATTTTAACAGAAAATGCACAAATTCTTAGAATCATAGGATTAATCTATAGCAGTTGGTTACTCCTAGCCTAAAACAACAAAAAGTTAAAACAACAACAACAACAACAACAGCAACTCTGAAAGTTTTGACCAAGTCAGTCGCTTCACATTTACTGTACCTTCAAATGTGTATGGTAATTTGTGTATACACTTTTAACAAAACAATGTGTATTTTTGTGTACATTGTACTGAAAATGCAATTTTTTGGTAGATTTTCAGTCAGAAATGCAAGGAAAATCAAATCTCTCAATGATTGCTGCTTGAAACCTTGGATTACTTTTGAAATCGAGTTACTTAGGCCATTTGAAGGGTTTATGGGAATATCTAGTGTTTATCACTGCAGGAAAAACATCGAAATTTTACGCTTCTGTTCGAAATTTTATCGACTTTTGCTGATCAAACAACGTAGACAAAAATACACATTTTGAGTACTGTTTGAGTATGGTAATGTGTAGCGGAATTTTCAATGTGTATGTGTATACACATTGAAAAAACAATGTGTATTTTTGTGTATGTGTAGACACAAACAACAGTATCTGTACTACAATGTACGTACCTAATCTGTAGGCGCTGCTGTGAATGGCCAGGTAACTTTTGGTGATTTGAATAGTGGTTCGGGTGGGCGAATCGACCAGACACTCGGAAAGACGATGTTCAAGAAAGAGAGTGGGCAGATTGAGCAGGAGAGCCAGCACAACTATCGCCGCACTGATCCGTCTCACTGACACTTGCTGATCATACACTCGAGCCCTCAGTGGGTGCACCACGTGGATGTATCTGAAATCGACTGCCTACAACACTCTGCCACTTACAGTGCGTTACGTCGTTTATGGTACCGGTACCTAGACTAGTGGCACTATATATGGTATCCCTACCTTTGCATTGGTACCGGTACCGGTACCATATATGGTAACAAGACTCTGTTTAGATTTCGTACCATATATGGTAGGGGTACCTTATATGGTACCACCACAGTCCCCGAACGTGCGGGTACCGTACATGGTGCCACTAGCCTAGGTACCGGTACCATATACAGTATGATGCATAAGATTTTTGGTACGATTACTATCATACATGGGTCAGAAAAATCCAGAGGGGGTCGTCTCTTGGGCATACATGTAACAGGTCATCCGCCGATGGGGGTTAGGGGGTCTGGCGCCGGCCGGGGGGGGGGGGGGGGGGGTGAGCCAAAATTTAGGGGGGGGGGGGTGGTCACTAAAAAACGCTCAAAAATCGAGAAAAATCGCAATTTTTTGGCTAAAGATTGCCAAAAATCGCTAATTTGGGCTGAAATACAGCTAAAAAGTGCTGTTTTGCAGGCGATTTTGGCAATTTTTGTGTGTGAAAGTCTAAAAAATTGCAAAAATTTGCTCGAAAATTTACTTGCCAGAAAAATCTGAGGGGGGGGTCGGTGAAATCGTCTCGGGGGGGGGGTCTCCATCCGGGGGGTCTGGCCTAAGTCGGGTGGGGGGCAGACCCCCCAGACCCCCCTGTTACATGTATGCTCTTGGGGGTCCCAACAAACCGCCTAATTTGTCTTTAAAAAAAGCCAAAAATTGTTTCTCCCATCCTCTCGGGTCATTACTTAATTTTCGGACGGCGGTTGCCCCAAACCAGTTATGGGCCGTGCAGTGGCGAAATTTGGATTTCGGAAACGGCGTGTAAAATTTTGAAAGTGCCTGGTTGGGCCGCTGCCCAACCAGCGTAAGGAAATTTAGCAGTTTGCCTTCAAAAACGCGTTTAAAAGACATTCCGAGCTTAAAATTAACAGAAATTACAAGTGTTAGTAGTTTCAAGTGGCCTGGCTAGGCTTCTGCCCGACGAGGGCGAGAAAATTCTGAACATTTGGCGTTCAAAAAGGCATTCTGAGCATGAAAGAGACAGTTTTAGTACATAATTTATTAGATTCTCTTATTTTTGACAGACTTTCTCTTCCTACCTCCACCGAAAAGGGGCGTACTAAACCCACAGCCCCCTGGATACGCCAGTTGATACTCTCTAATCTGAAAGCTTTTGCTCTGTTTACTGTAGTGGATCCCGCTCAAGAGACCACCCAAAGTGTAGTAGCTAGGGTGATTACCTCTCCATGCTTATGGCAACAGTCTGCCAGAGGGTGCCGGTCACGCTGAGACTGCCTAATGGATTAGTGATAAAGGAGACGTAAGCGGCCACTCCATAGAAGTGAGCTGTTTTGTGCAGCGCACACACAACTCCGTAGGTGGCCATACTGCTGATCAGCATCAGCGTGTCCCACAGACACAACAGACGCAGGTGAGCGTGTAACCGACTGCCTCTGCGCCCAGCTGCGCACACCTGAAACCGTACGGCATGTATTGGCATCGGCAGTGCAGTCAAGCTTTTTTTGCCTCTCCTGGTTGGGAAAGTCCTTGCCCTGGGAGGTGGGGGTAAGGCCCGCTCGCATTGCACCATAGCGAAGCTGTCTTACTGCTAATGCCCAGCCCCCTTTCTGCTAACCAATCAACAACTTTCTTTCGGCAAACCTCATCTCTAGCTACCTTCCATTTTTTCCTCTTGAATCCTCTTGAAACAAGAAGTTCCCCTTGCGTTGTGTGCAGTCCTCCTGCATGAACGTCGGTCCTTGCACCCCAGACTCTTTCAACATTACATCCTGATCGTGTGCGCTAGAGTACCGTTTTCCCTCAAATTCCTCCGACAAACCTAAACCTTCCTCTCTTGTCTCAGCAACTCACTCTCTTCATCGGAATTGCTGCAGCCTTCGACATCGTGCGACTGAACTCAGAAATCGTCTCCAGGACTGGAACATCGATATTGCCCTTCTACGAGAAGTCTGCTTGCCTGATGATCAGCTCTCCCGCTTTCTTGAGTCTGAGTGTCAAGCTTTCCATACCCCGAGACCTGACGGCACCCTCTTTGGTGGAGGTTTGGTAAACCTTATCAAAAGCCTGCCAGTCAGCTGAAGCCATCTCGTTCATCTGCCGCCCTTCTCCCTTCCTCCATCGCCTTCGGTACTCTACCATACCTTATCGTTGTAATGTTGGCCTCAGATCAGCAGCAGGTCGCTGCTGGGCAGGGTCAATAAATCCAAACCGAAACCCAAGCATTTTTTGGTTTACAGTACCTTTATGCTACCCACATTGGGGCACTGTGGCACGTAACGCCGTTTATGGTACCGACACCATCATACATGTAGCAGGGGTCTGCCCCCCACCCGACTTTGGCCAGACCCCCGGATGGGTGTTTTTTATGGCCAACACTGACTGTATTAGATGGAATAAATTGCGTGAAGTATTTTTACAGATAAGAATATACCTGTTGTAAGAGCAGCTGATTGCCTATCAATCCCACAACACAAATGGCACATGTGCTGAGCCCGTTGAGCCAATGACTGAACCGTTTGTAGTTATCGAAGGGTACAAATTGCGCTATATATTGCAAGTCGCCGCATGCACTCAGATTTGTCGACGCATTCATCTAGAAAATTTACTTTATTATTTGCGTATTTCTATTTTTAAAGGTGTAAAGTTTTTGGGTCACTCAACTAAATACTGTATCAGCTTTTGTTTACGTGGTTGCTCTATAGGACGCCCACCCTCCTCTACTGAATAGGTAGGCTGTTTACGACGCTGTTCATTAGAGTTGGGGCGTGATGTTTGTCCTAGCAGCCGTAAATAGAATTACGTGTCTAGCAATTAAAGAGTAGAGAAATTAAAACTGCCTTAAGCACTTCATAGCGTTGAAGGCCTAGCCTACAGACTAGACATTGATACACTGTACCTTTACCTTTACCTTTACTTAACACTAGCAACTTTTTCTTGGCAAGCTCCTAGACAGAAGCGGCGTGCATTTTACTTATGCATGACACGCTGATTGTCCGATTCAGATAGAGTGACGCTATCCCTCTCTTACTTGACTAACCTGACTCTAACCAAGGGCTTCTTTCAGCACTGTGATCAGGTTTTAGGCTTCTACGTACGTAGGTTCGGGATGAATGAACCTTAAGATGAAGTTAGACTTACTTTTAGATTCAATTAAATCTCAGTCTTAAGTTAATATGGTACATAGGTTACCGCTAATGGGGTAGTGTCACACAATCGCCGAATGTTTTCTTAGAAAATCTGTAAATTGCTACCGTAGTAGCTCATGTTTTCGTGTTGAAAAACCCCAAGACTATATCAAGTTACGTACAATGTAGAAACAAACGGATCTAAGAAAATCGAAAACATTTGCACAGAACAGAAACCGAGTGCATTCTTAGTGGCCTTTACATATATCTAAGGTATCCCAAAAAGGAGCTCCATTAGAGTATCCGGCTAAGATTTGGCAGTACTTCCAATGCACTTCTCTCCTCCAACTTACATGACATACATGCATACATGTAACAGGGGGGGTCTGGGGGGTCTGCCCTCCACCCGACTTAGGCCAGACCACCCCCGGATGCCCCCCCCCCCCCGAGACGATTTCGCCGACCCCCCCCCCTCCGATTTTTCTGGCAAGTAAATTTTTGAGCAAATTTTTGCAATTTTTTACAATTTCAGACACAAAAATTGCCAAAATCGCCCGCAAAACAGCACTTTTTAGCTGTATTTCAGCCCAAATTAGCGATTTTTGGCGATTTTTACCCCAAAAATTGCGATTTTTTCGATTTTTGAGCGTTTTTTAGTGCCCTACCCCCCTCCCAAAATTTTGGCTCAGACCCCCCCGGCGGGCGCCAGACCCCCCAACCCCCCCTCCCCCATCGGCGGATGACCTGTTACATGTATGCATACATTGGCCGGAAAAATGGGTTGGGGGTAGTCGAAATCCGAAAATTTGGGGGTGGGCCTGCCGGTTTGGGGGGTCGCGGCGATTTTGGTGGGTGGGGTCAGGAACAAAAGTCGGCTTCAGGTGGGTGGGTGGGGTCGTTTGGGGGGTCGAGCCCAAGTTGGGGGGTGGGCAACCCCCAGACCCCCCGGCCCATGTATGTTACATGAATGTGTTTATCGCAATGTTACATGAATGTGTTTATCGCAATCTATTGCAACGATTTCATCGAAAGCATAAAATCAAGGTGGGTGAAATAAAACTCGTTGTGAACTCCCAATAAAAACATTTGGACAGATCAAGTTGATAACTCGATTGAAGAAACTTACTGCACAGTTTTGGTCGTTCTGCTGCAGTATTTATTATAATAGCGAAACCGCTACTAGCACAAACATTTTAGAGCGCGTTACGTCAGTGGCGTATCCAGGATTTTGGAAAGGGGGGGTGTAAAATTTTGAAAGTGCCTGGTTGGGCCAGGGTAAGAAAATTTAGCAAAACTGGCCTTCAAAAACGCGTTTAAAACGCATTCCGAGCTTAAAATTAACAGAAATTACAAGTTTTAGTAGTTTATAATGGCCTGGTTGGGCTTCTGCCCGACCAGGGCGAGAAAATTTTGAAAATTTAGCCTTCAAAAACGCATTTAGAAGGCATTCTGAGCACGAAGTAGACTGTTTTAGTACATAATTCATTAGTTTCTTATATTTTTGACAGACTTTTTCTTCCTACCTCCACCGCAAAGGGGGGAGTGTACACACCCTACACCCCCCTGGATACGCCACTGCGTTACGTATAGTGTAGATTTATTATTGTCGACCAAAGGTTGCCAAAATCGGACAATCCGTTCAAGAATAACAGCAATGTTTTTCCTGATTACAGGTACATGTATACTCTTTAGGACATCCAATCTATTACAAACCAGCGTGCACTGACGCAATAACTGCGCTTTAACCTGATATAGTGGGCTAGGCTAATTACTGCGAGATTAGAGCGCTAGGTAGTCGCAGAAAATTGGCCGCTATTAGGCCGGAGCTGTCATAGCTCTCGTTTATTTTTTCATCTAATAGCCACAACAGAATAGTGCAAAAATCTATCCAAACAACAGCTTCCATAGAAATTGTCGAGAGCAAAACGCACGTAAGCAGGTCAGAGAAACCGCGTGACTGTACGCATCAGATAAACAATTATTGCGGAAAGCACTAACTTAATCAATACTAAACGGCAGGATCTAATTGTGCCGCCGTGTAATAGTGAGAGAGTTGGACTTAAAACATATCTGTTAAAGAAAGGAACGCGACAAATTTGCTCAAATTCAGTTTGCGCGACTGCCTGCAAATTGAGACCAACAGCTGTGTCGAACTTGTCAAGAAAACATTTGCAGAGGTTCGACCGAAAAATCAATACTGACTGTTTTCTGCTTGCTTTCAAGTAACTTCCTTCGGGAAGAAGTACTTTGCACGTACTAGATAGTATATATAACGCAAGTTGTTCCTGTACGTACTTGTAGAAAAGTGAAATTTGACCAATGAGACAAAACAAAATGTTTAGATTAGAGTTGAGTGGATGAAACAAGACATTGACGGGTTTCCACAAATGTTATTTTCTTCGCTTGAAGCCTCACAAAACGAAGACGTGTGTAATAATCGATTTATGGAGAAAACATTTCAGAACACTCTATGTAGCTACTGCAATCAAAATCACACCAGCTAGCGCGACAATTATGGCAAAGATGAGCAGCAGATAATTTCGAATGCCCTGAAAATCACTTAATTAACAACCGTATAGTACGTACCTGTATACCGTAATTCTAATAATAGGGCTTCTATGTAGTTTAGTACATAATTGCAGCTTACACATACAGTATGGGTATGTTAAACTCAGTTGAACTAACTTGAAGTGAAAAAGTACACCTTTGGAGAACTCACATGACGTGATATCCATATATGTAACGAATCATATGGCGAGTGGTAGGGTAGGGGCTGGGGAATCTGGCGCCGGCCGGGAGTCTGAGCCTAAAATCTAGGAGAGGGGGCTTTGGTACTAAAAAGCTCAAAAATTGCAAATTGTTTGACTAAAAATATCTCTGATTTTGACTCAAAGGCAGCTAAAAATGGCTGTTTTACAGGCGATTTTCGCAATTTTACTGTCAAAAATTCTAAAAAATCCCAAAAAAATGCTAACAAAATATACTTGAGAAAAAGAAAAATCCGAGGGGGAAGTCGGAAAAATCGTCTCGGGGGAATTGGGGGGTCGGACCACCCGGACCCATGTTGCATGTATGGTGATATCATACTGTACAGTATATAGGGTATCCCTTCCTTCAAATCATTTAAGGGGTACCATGTGGTGCCACTTGAAGTTTAAGGTCCGGAAACAGATATGATGGATGGTATCCATACACGTAACATCCGCCGACGGGGGAGGGGCTGGTGCCGACCGGGCGGTTAAGCCCAAATTCTGAGGACTAGGGTACTAAAAACGCTCAAAAACATACTACATTGTACAATGGCTGCGGGGTTTAGGGGGTTTACCCCTCCCCTCGCCGGCCAATACCACCACCTCAGCCGGGTCGGTCATACCCCTTACCCCATTCCCCAAAATTTTCGCGTAGTTAAGGCAAAATAGGCGTTTTTGGACTTTTTTCGAAAACCTCCTCCTGAGGCCTCCTAACCCCCTCCGGATTTTTCGTGCCCAAAGTACTCAAAAATCGCAAAAAATTGCAGTTTTCCCCTGAAAACCGTAAAAAGCGCTGATTTGGGATCGAATCAATGCAGATAAAGATTGCTGTTTTACTGGCAAGTTTAGTGCTGAAAATTCTAAAAATATTGCCAAAAATATTACTTTAAAAAAAAACTTGAAAAAAAACCAGTAAAAATCTTCTGACGCTCTCTGATCTGGGGGTCTGACCTATGGCGGGTGGGGGAGAGCCCCAGACAGACCCCCTTCCCCTGCTACATGTGTGATGGTATCGGTTCAGTACCCTATACGGTTCGCCTGACGGTAGTAGTATGTAGGCGCTATTGTGAGAAATTGTGATTGTGAAAAATCAGCCGATATTAGCTTACCCTGATATCTCTGAAAGCAAACACACTCCAGGCAGTCCCGACCAAGGCAGGAAGCTGCAAATTTGAATCTTGCTAACAATTCTCCAAATCAAGCACCTACTCGGGAATTGATAGGGTAAGCTACAGACTGGGACATTTTCTTATTCGAAATGAACCAGGCAGTCATAGCTACGGCCCAGAGAAGTCCATAGCAGATTCCAGGAAGCACCGCCGAATTGTTAATGAACGGCTTATTTCGGGTAACACAACAGTACAGCACAAAGTAGATCGCGCCGGCGCCGAACACTCCGCAGAAGAAAGAGAAGGAGTAGTTGAGACCTGAACGCAACGGGTTTACGTAGAGCAAATTTTTCTGCAATTCAACCAACCCAAATCGTCCTCGATAGAGTCCGTTCCGTTGGCATTTTGTTGTAGGTAGGTTATCGGCGTCATCAACTCTCCGTACATAACACCGGCGAAAATAGATAGGATCACAGCCCTAAATATCTATTGAAAAGCTATGGATGGATGGATTTGTCCGTCCTAGCCCCTGCGTTAGGCCACACTGCGAGCCCATCACGCACACGCACACCCACATCCTGCCCTTCCTTCGCTACTAGTCTAAACACACGCTCGGTGTCAGTCTGGGCGGGTCACAGTGGTAGTGATAGCTGTCCCCGTTCCCCTATGTCCCAACACATGGTTGCTATTGTAGCTTAGGTGCTTAGGCAGCTCCCATTTAGCTACTCGCTGTCACCAGCTTTCGGTGGCCTGGGTTGGCCTTTGTGCCGACCACCAAATCTTTGCGGCAAGAAACATCCCCCGCCGAGTGGATGAAGGCGCACAGTGGTTTTGCGGCCCAAACCACTACACCAACTGTGCTGGCATTGAGAAGCTGTAGAAACAGTTACAAATCTCTCACATGATTTTGTGTTTGTGTTTGTCAATAAAGTGACAACATCCTATTCGTTTGTCGTGCTCTAGCACGCTGAGCGACCCCTGCAGAAGGGGCGTGGCCTCGTCAATTGACGCTTGCCATTGAACGTTATTGGTAAGCGACTCGAGACTTTCGTATTTGCGTCCCGTACCGATGGGCGTCATCTGAAAGTTACGGTAAAAGTTAGGCGGCAAATTTGAACTTTTACCGGAGGCGTGGCGTAGGTGGAAGCTTTGCGCGAAATCTGCGGCGATGCTTCGGCCATTTCTTTTTTCTCAGCTTCAGGAATGACGAATGCAAATAAAATACCGCTGTAATTCAAGGAAAAAGTTTGAAAAATTTCAGTTTATTTCTTGAAAATATGTACCTGGCCACAGACAGAACTACACCAACGATGCTGAGCACATTATCAGATGGTATTTCAGGCTCCAAATAAAACCAGCCAAAGCTAGAAAAATCAAATAAATTGAAAATCGATATACGGAGTACAGTGTACCGGCCAGTTGCCCATCCAGCTAGAATCTGAATTGAAGTCCAGATAAGCATTCCCAAACCCATACCTATTGCATTCACGATTGGAATAGCCGTGATGTTACCTTCAAAGCAAAGCTTTAATTATTACAAATGTACGATACGGTATTTGTTTGTTTGTTTGTTTAGATACCACTGTCCTTTCGGACACCTCAGGACACCCCGCGCTCTTATCAGAGTCTTTCAATGGAGTGCCCTGCCTACAAACAAACATCCCTCCCCTTTGCTGTCACAGAGTGCAACGGCAGCTCCGGTTCGGTTCCCATTTACCTACTGGCCATCACCGGATTTCGGTGGTCTGGGTTGGGCTTTACGTCGACTACTTCCAGTCGCTTCGACCGGTTTCGAACCCTGGTTTGAGCCTGGTTGACCACATCTAGTGAGCCACGATGGTCTCCAATCATCCTTCTCCAAGCATGCTTTCCACTGTGTGACCTCAGGTGCGACGGCAGATACAGTCGGTTGCCATTTACCTACTTGCTGTCACCAGCTTTCGGTGGCCTGGGTTGGCCTGATTCATGTAAGTATGTAACAGGTCCGGACTGGCGCGGGGTTTTTCCGTCAGGTGGGGGTCCATGGGTGGTTTCGCTCAGATGGGGGTTCAAACTTTCAAATAACTCCAAAACGCCTGGAAATGCGTTTAGCACGTTTTGTCATCAAGGAAGCTAAAAATCGCTATTTTGAAAAATACAGTTTTAGAGCTAAAAAGAAACAAAAACGATAAAAAGGCTTCCAAAAACACCGATTTCTCTTAAATATCAGCAGTGCAAACGCCAGATCCGGTTTCCAAAGGCCTTTCAAGCTAATTTTAGCTAAAAATTAGTGGTTTCTGAGTCAGTTTGTTAGTACTGGGCCACTACTAATACTTGTATTTTTCGGTCGGGGGTGGTTGGTTAGGGGATTTGGCCTTTCGATCTAGTGGGTAACCCCAAAACACCCTAGTACATGTATGGGTTGGGTTTTAAGCCGACCACCAACTCTTTGCGCCAAGAAACTTGCCCCGCCCAGTGGATGAGCGTGCGAGCTCGCGCACAGTGGCTTTTCGGCCTAAATCGCTACACCAACTGCGGCGGCAACTAGGTACGTAGAAGATACTTTGTTACCAGAAGCCCAAATTATTCCTCCAATCATGGCCCAAGGTTCCATTTGTGGAAAGCTGAGAGCTGCCTGCAGAACTAGCCCGACAATCCATGCTGTAGCACATTGAACGAACATGACAAAGAATCCTAAAGTTCGCACCGCGTTTGTCCGTCAAGCACCTCTTGAGCAATATTACCATCTCTAGTCTCCACGAATTGCAGTGGTACGAACATAGAGCCAAAACAAAGCACCGAAATCAGACAACAAACCAATCCGATGGCTATGTCTCGCATTTTTGAGCTTCTACCGCTTTCTGTAGACAAGATTTTAGTTGAAGTCAAACGTTCGTAACAGACAGAGGTCGGTTAACAAGCTCTGCTTTTGATAGGGTGCTTTATCGGTTAGGACACGGCACGAAGTTTGTTTGTACAAGCAGAGACAATGTTAGAGCCGTGGGGAATGCACGGGCGCGGGCTTTGCTGTATAAATAAATTCTTCAATCTTCCTTCTTCTGTTAATTGCAAAACTATCCACTCATCCTTAATACTGTTTTGTAAAAGTTTGACTGCAGTGGTCTGAAAAAAACGCCTTCTTGTAGAGCTTAGTTTTACTATACTTTTTTCGAAAACACAGAACAGTGAAAGCCAATTCAAAGTAAATTTTGTCACGTAGAAGAAACAATACAACACGGAAACACAAGCAAAGTATTACAAATATAAAATTTTAGGTAAAGTTATACCGTAAACGTTCTAATAAAAGCGCACGCTCCAATAGTAGCGCCCTTTACGGACAGCCCGAAAATATAGACGCGCACGCTCTAATAGTAGCGCCCTTCTAATAATAGCCCTCCCACGCGCACTACTATCAATGCTTTCTACGTGTTTCCAATGAAGAAGTCCTTTGACAGTCCCTTTGAGACAATTTTCTTTGATTAAGGTTGCAAACATTAGTCAGTTAAAACTCGTATAAAGATTGCTTGTGTTTAAGACAAAAATAGCCTGTATTTTCAGAAAAATGAGGATTCTTGAGATGGCCAATGTAGCATTGATATAATTGACGCGTACACTCCAATACTAACGCCCCCAAAAGCAATCACGAAAACATAATAGCGCAACGCTATTATTAGAAGTTTTACGGTACACTAACTATAGAAACGAGCACTGCCCCGAAAACACAATCAACATACAAAATCCGTACAGTACGTACGGTTGCAATCTTACACAGTCAACTTGTGAAGCAGTTGTGGGTTGACCTTTTCCAAGTTCTCTTTCTTTATTAGGTTCAAGGTGCTTGCAGGCAAGCTTTCCAGATGCGCCTTGGGCACTTGCTTCAGAGCTCCGACAGACAGACCGACTATCACTTTAGGTTTGAGAGCCAGCCAACCCTCCAGAGTGACGTGTCCCCAGGCTGTTGGTGGAATGCTCTGCACCACCGATGAACTCACTCCCGCCAGCACCTCCGCACGCAGCAACTGCAACATTACTTTACATACTAATATGGCACAAGTTTCCCGCCTGGGGGTACCATAAACCATTAAAGTGCCAGACTGTATTATATAGTACTTAAGAAAATATGCAAATGAAGCACCTTAATGACGCGATCCCATGGAATTGCCGAGAGAATGGACATAGGCAGGCTGTTTATGGTGATGGCAGTCAACTGTGGTGCCAGGGAGTGCCAGTCCAACTGACTGACTTGACTCAGACTCATGCTCGACAGCGATGCATTGATATCCTCAAACCACACACGCAATAGAGTGAATGGGCCTGTTGTACGCAAGACTCACCATCACAGGCTTTGGTTTGGGCACTTTGGAACACTTCTCCGAGAGTCGATTCAATTTTCGGTTTTGATTCTGAATCAAAAACTCAATAACTACTCAAACCCGGTGCACTTACCTCGATCTCAGCACCCATATCCATGGCCAAACCAAACAGATCAGCGCTGCATTGGTCATCGTCCTCCTCATTCAAACTGTCAAATGCCAAATCGGCCTAAAAGCGCTCATCTCCAAGAGTGTTCAATTGCTCAAAGCAGACTTTTGTGTAGCGTACTTTGCCCGCGAAGGACTGAGGCATAAGTGTTGAACTGCACTGTCCTGCTCCTCTTCCCCTAGCCATTCGCCCTCCGAAACAACTCCGCCTTTTTAGTGCATCGAAGTCGGTCTCGATCCAGTCACAGTCGCTCATTTCACACTCAACTGGCTTCTTCTGCTCAGGCTGTGTGACTACCATTGAAGTCAATTCCGTTACAAAGTGGTACTGAAACGACACCATACATGGGTCGGAGGTAAGAGGTATATCGCTCCCTCTCGCCGGCGCATACCCCCTCGGCCGGCTATACACCCCTCGTCCAACGTCCCTCCCGGAGGGAGAAAATTTTCGCTTATTTAAGGCAAAATAGGCGTTTTTTGGGCCCCCCCACCGAGGTCTCCAGACCCCCTCCGGATTTTTCCCGTCCATGTGTGAACGACACAAAAGTTTCTGAAAAGTTCACAACATGCCCTAAAAAATTGAACAGTAAAAGTAAGAGTAAAACTGAATACAAAAGAGTAAAATTAAAAGTAAAAGCAAATTAATGAAATGAAAGGAAAGGTAAGAGTATTGAAAGTTAAGGTTAAAGAAAAATAGCAAAATAGTGAAAGAGTAAAGGAGTGAAAGCAGCTGGCACAGTGATGTAGTGGTTTAGGCCGATAGCCACTGTGCGCGACGTCGTGCGTTCATCCTCTCGGCGCAGGAAGTTTCTTGCCGCAAAGAGTTGGTCGTCGGCGCAAAGCTCCACCCAGGCCACCGAAAGCTGGTTACAGCGAGTAGGTAAAATGGGAACCGACTGGATGTGCCATTGCACCGAAGCCGCTCCACAAAGCATGCCGTGTTGGAGAAGAAGATCTACGATGTCAGAAGCTGTCTGAGAAACTAACTATGCCGGGAGCCCTCTGGCATATGGGGCACCGGCGGCCGTAGGGAGCTGTCAGAATCATGGCATCAACACGCCGGCCGCCCTCCTGGTGACCGGCACCCAGCAGCATGGCTAGGAGTAGCTAGCAGTGAAAGAAGAGCAACGTCCGAGATGATGAAAAAATTAAAAACAAAGTAAAATTAAAAGAGCAAACGAGTAAACGTAAAAGAAAAACTGAAAGCGAACGTGAGAAAAACTACCTTCAAACTCATAGTCAGAGCCCTGGCCTTCATAGCGTTTGCTTTCGTTTTGTTCTCCTCGTATTTGGAATGGTCCAACAATTGTTTGATGCTCATGTAAGCCCACATGCGTTCTACAAATCCGCCCACGGTTATGGCAGGTAGTGGATGTTCTTGTATCACTGGGAACCGGGGTGGTCGAACGCAAGTCCGATGAACACAGTCACACTAAAACGGTGTACTGTACCATTACAGTATCACTTAGCTCTGCATGTACATTGACTCATATCGCACTTAACGGTACTTTGTACTGACTGACTGACTGACTGACTGACTGACTGACTGACTGACTGACTGACTGACTGACTGACTGACTGACTGACTGACTGACTGACTGACTGACTGACTGACTGACTGACTGACTGACTGACTGACTGACTGACTGACTGACTGACTGACTGACTGACTGACTGACTGACTGACTGACTGACTGACTGACTGACTGACTGACTGACTGACTGACTGACTGACTGACTGACTGACTGACTGACTGACTGACTGACTGACTGACTGACTGACTGACTGACTGACTGACTGACTGACTGACTGACTGACTGACGCGCCTTTCCATGCAGTCCAAATGCCTCGACTTCAGCTGTCAAGGCAGAAACTACTTCTTCATCAGTCTCAATCATTTCAAAGCCATCATTGCTTTCAGAAGAATCGATTTTTCCAAAGACAATTAGCTCACCGCCCTCGTAATAATTGTGGTTGTAATCTTGCACAATTGATTCTGAAAGACAGTACCATAAACTTAACCGATAACAGAAGAACAGTTTGTAAACAGTCAGACACTTAACGCAGATTATGGTACTGGCACCATACTGTATATCATACCGATATGGTACCGCTACCATATATGGTACCCCACGTTCGGGGATTGTGGTGGTGTGGTACCATATATGGTCTCCCTACCCATGGCCATGAGTGCTGGTACCATATGCGGTTCCACTAGTCTAGGCACCGGTACCATATATGGTGGTAGTACCATAAACGGCGTTGAGTGCCTGACTGTAAAATGATTTGTTTTCTAAAGAAACATAAAATCATTCCATACCAATTTGAATCACAGAAAACCTACCAGGCTGCACTTTCTCGTTGACGTAGTTGATGGAGACTTTGCTGAGAAGCAGTTGAGAGACTTCAGCATAGAATCCCTGAAGCTGCATGGCTGCATCGGAGTCCTCATAGATCTTCCTGGCCAAGCCCTGATTGTCCATGGCCAACTTCTTCAGTAGGTCGTAATCTGCATCTCGACCGAAACCCAGACACTGGATACTGACGTTCTGATGTTTGTTCAGGTTCTAAACCTGGCTCATTTGACAGTCCGCAGTCTTCGTTATGAAATAACTCTACCTTCACACTCGACCTAATCTTCTCAGTATCGCACACTCCAGCAGTAGGCTGTCCATCTGTCAAAAAGATCACCATTGAATTACTCATCGTAGTATCGTCTCCTTTGGTTATCAGCATGCACAATGCATCTTGTAAAGCCTGACTAATGTTGGTACCTGAATCAGGGCCAATTATTGATTATATAACGCAGTCAAACAGCTTACATCCCTCCGCTCGAATACAGTCAACATCGTTTATCGCCTTATTGATAGCTGCTGGCGTGGCTCGAACTGACTCGGGCTTCCATTTTGTGACTGCGCTGCTGAAGGTGATTAGATTAAATCGATCTTCCTCATTCAGATCTCGCAGAATGGCTCTCATGGCATCCTGCAAGCAAGTTCGCAGCACATTTTTTGCAAGAAAATGATCAGTTCTATTTTTTTTACATACTTTTGTTTGATTGATCTTCCGGCCAGACATAGATCCGGATTTGTCTAAAACAAAGATGACATGCTTGGGAGCCGGTTCCAAGCCGGCTGGTGCGAAGAAATGCACAAAGTAGCCGTTAACCACCTAAAAGAAAAGTCGAACATGGAGATCAACCGGCCAACCCAACCAAGTAGACCGACCGACCGACCGACCGACCGACCGACCGACCGACCGACCGACCGACCGACCGACCGACCGACCGACCGACCGACCCGACCCGACCCGACCCGACCCGACCCGACCCGACCCGACCCGACCCGACCCGACCCGACCCGACCCGACCCGACCCGACCCGACCCGACCCGACCCGACCCGACCCGACCCGATCCAATGTGAGGGGGGCCTTACGGCCCTACGCTCAGACCTCTGCGGTCCATTGCGCGACCCCTGTAGTGTTCGTCATCTCAGACGTTTGCCCTTCTTTCACTGCCAAGCCACTCTGGCCATGCTGTTGCCTGGCGTGGTGACGTCAGGGTACCGACAGCTCCCAACGGCCGCCAGCCACTTCATCTAAACCGGTATTGGCCTTATTGCTGGTTTGCCAGACGGCTCCTGACGTCATTGATCTTCCCTCCAACGCGGCAAGCTATAGGAGCGGCTTCGTTGCAATGGCAGATCCAGTTGGTTCCCATTTTACCTACTCACTGTAACCAGTTTTCGGTGGCCTGGGTGGAGCGTTGTGCCGACGACCAACTCTTTGCAGCAAGAAACTTGCCCCGCCGAGAGGATGAACCACTACAACCGCTAGGGATGCAGGGGCCGCCGTGACTCAGAGGCAGCGAGCTACCCACTGAGCCAACGACGCGGCGACCGACCGACTGACCGACTGACCAACCGACCGACTGACCGACCGATCGATCGACCTACCAACCGACCGACCGACCGACCGACCGACCGACCGACCGACCGACCGACCGACCGACCGACCGACCGACCGACCGACCGACCGACCGACCGACCGACCGACCGACCGACCGACCGACCGACCGACCGACCGACCGACCGACCGACCGACCGACCGACCGACCGACCGACCGACCGACCGACCGACCGACCGACCGACCGACCGAAAATGGGCCATCTAATCACCAACCTACCAACCAACTGACCGATACCGACTTACGCATACATACCACAAACCTTGATAGACTGTGACTGACCACAACCTGGTGACGGCAACTGATGGACTGACCATGACTATTCAACCCATCTACCAAGATCAACTAAGCATGACCGCCTACTGCAACCCTGTAACCACAACCAAAGGACCAACTGCGACCAAATGCCCACCCACCAACCTCAACTAACTGCAACCCAGTGACCACGACCACTGGACTGACGATGACCAACTGACAAACCCACCAACTGTGACTGACTGCAGTGACTGCAAATGATGGACCCACTGTAACCAGCCGACCCATCCACCAACTTCAACCAAGCGTGACTGACCCCAACCCTGTGTCCCAGCCCAGTGGTTCATTGTCCACCACCCGATGGACCAACCATGACCAACACCAACCCGCCCAATGATGGACCAGTAGACAAACACACCTGCAGTTCGCCTCCAATCTGGTCCCTGCTGACATCATACAGTACGACAAACTGTCCATTCATTCCATTCAGTCGTTCCCTTTGCTGTTTCTCCTGTGTTTCAATTGAAGGATTGTAACTGATGTGGTACTCCATCGAGTCATCGTCCTTCTCGATTTGAACTTCGCTTTCTTCTTGACTCATCAGAAGTTCTTGGTTGGTTTTCTCACCAACTTTAAGACCAAATAAGGGAACTCTGACTTTCGTAATGGGTGCTGACTCACTCAGGTAGACATCCAATTTCAAGTCATCGACCAGCTAAATTAAGCAAGTACGTACAAGTACAAGACCTCTTTCTTACTAATATTATGTATTCCTGAAATACCTGGTCGGGTTGAATATTGATAACATGTTTGTAGACCCCATACACTCTTTGCAGAATTTCCTGATAGGTCAGACTGAAGGTAGCCTCACCTCCTTCGGCGATATTGGTTGAAATGTTAAACACATTCGTTTCTCTTGGTCTGAAATAATCCTGCGCTTATTATTTCAATAGTCACTGTTCTCCTGACATCTTCTCGATTGTATACTACAGGGTGTCCCAAAAAAAATGACAACATTTCTTTTTTCTGCCATTTTCGCAAATTTTGACCAAATTGTCTGAAATTTGAAACATAAGTGCCAAAAAAGTGGGAATTTTGTGTGTTAAAGTTTGGTGCATCAGGACTGACCCAATCCTGAGAAATTCAACAATATATAAAATTGAGGAATTTGAAGTAAATATAGAAACAGCATCAAAAACGGAAATTTTTCTTTTTGCTGTATCTTCTTTAATTTCTGTCGAAATTGGATGAAATTTTGAACATATGCGCAGATATTTTGTAGGTCAAAAGTTCTGGCATTAATCAGTCCATATCGCTAGTACTTGAAAACTAAAGAAAATCAGCGTTTTTGCTGCAGCAAAATGAAGAATGTGCAAACTCTGAGAACTAAAGGAATATGAACACCATCCAGATGACCTCCATTTGAGTTAATACACTGCTGCAACCGTTTCCCATAAGCATCATAAACATTTCTTAGCATGGTTGGGGTGACAGACTGAATTACGCTTACAGGAGCTTCATTACAGCTAAGGAGCGCGAAAATCAATGTTGTCGTTGTATTGTGATCGGGATTTTTTATGTTAAGAGCTGGGCTGGGTTCATGTGCCAACTTTTGATCTACAAATCAACCCGTTATTCTGCGCACATATTCAAAATTTCATCCAATTCCGACCAAAATTAAAGAAGATACAGCAAAAGGAAAAGTTTTCATTTTTTATGCTGTTTCTACAGTTAATTGAAATTTCTCAATTTTATATATTGTTGAATTTCTCAGGACTGGGTCAATCCTGATGCACCAAATTTTAACACATAAAATTCCCACTTTTTTGGCACTTATGTTTCAAATTTCGGACAATTTGGTCAAAAATTGCGAAAATGGCAGCAAAAAGAAATGTTGTCATTTTTTGGGACACCCTGTACCTAACTGATGAAAGAGATGAAGGATTTATATTCTGTTCTGTGTCTTAACCGTCATTGTATTATTATATTTGTCAGTAAATCGCCCACTCATTTCATGATTTACTGACAAACGAACAACACAATGACGGTCAAGACACAGGACAGAATATACATCTTTCATCTCTTTCACTACAAAATAGAAACTCTATGAAAAAAATCAGTAGAATCGCCCGAAACTAACGCTTTAGCAATATGGCCGGCAGATTCTCCTCTAGCTTTAGCTCGCTCGTACTGTTGTTTAGCCTTTTCCTTTTCTTTCACATTTCCCACAATCGTTTTGCCATCAACGCACCTGAAATACGCTACCATTCAATTCACGTTAACCCACACAAAAACGCCTTCCTAAAATTCACACAGCTTTAACCGCAAAAAAGCTGAGTGCTCCTCTCTGTCAAACAAGCTTGTTTCTGTTCGCTGGAAGTTTGTCTGCGTCTGTGGCGTAGTGGTGAGCAATGTCGGCTCCCATGCGGCGAGCGTGTGACACATAGTGGGTACTGTAATTTTAATAGTGAAATTGTATTTTAATTTAATATTAATATAATAGAACTAGCCGATTTTAATTTTAATTTAATATTAATATAATAGTCTCCTGTTAATTTTAATTTAGATTTAATATTAATACTATTAAATAACAATTTTAATAGTATTTTAATAGCATTTTAATAGTAGATTCTAAAATGAAGTCAAAAAGTTTTTGTCACACTTCAGCGAACCGGCAAAACAACATCTTTTGCTTGAAGTTGTTAGTGTTAGTTGAAAATTCAATCAGACATGCAACTTAGAAGCATTTTTCTGTTGAAATTTATAACCATTTTTAAATGACTTAGTCCGAACCTGGTTTTAAATTGTATTCGAACACAAGTAGCTATAGAAAAAAACTATTGATGCATAGGTAAAGAGAAATTTTTGAAAGGAAGGACTGTTACATAGGTTATTGACTAGATTCAGGTCCTTTTCTCATTCATGCCTATTACCTAGTCAGAAATGTTCCACTATTTCCAAGTGAAAACACATTCGAGATTCAGAGGGCAATCAGAAATCTTCAATTTTCATCATTTTCTGGGGTAAAATTATGATTTATGTACCATAGTAATAAAACGTAAATTGTATGTAGGTAACTCCTTGATTGTCAAACATGGTTTAACTATTAAAATGCTATTAAAATACTATTAAAAATAAATTTTAATATTCAGCCCCTCTGTGTATTTTTAATTTAATTTAATATAATAGTAGGCCCTCTATTTTAATATTAATATAGATTTAATACTATTAAAAAGGCACTATTAATAATAGTTTCATTTTAATATTAATATATTTAAATAACAGTAATAGTGGGGTTCGGCCCCGGTGATTGCCTTGCATGTGGCCCTTCGGGGTTATTACTGCGTCTGTGGTGTACACGTGCATTGCAAGTAAAGTTAAAGTTTTTTTAAAGTTTGGCTGTATGCATTATAAGCAAAAAATTACATAGTAAAGTGGGTGATGAAGGCGGCATTAGGTAGGGAGACGGAGAAAACAGCTTCCCGAGGCTTCTCTGCTTCATTCACTAGCTGACTGGTGACGAGAGTGGTGGCAAACCGCGACTGAACTCTGCTCACCGCATGCAAATATACGATTTTTGGCTCTCCTCGCTAAAACTACAGCGTATCAGTGCACCAAAGAAGGTTCATTCAAACATACCTGCATAGTGTCCCAGTCTGTCGATATCAAACTACCAAACTCGCAGTCGGTTTAAAGCAATTCTATTAAGGGTGGAGGAACGATGTTTAACCAGTCCAGCCGACTGGGACGCGAGTGAGTCAGGGCAATGGTGACAGTGTGTTTCCGTTGATTGTGAAATAGGCAGTCAAGTGGCTGGCTGATCGGTAAGCTTTAGGCTGGAGGAACATGTAGGTATGTATAGCTGCTATTTCGTAACAGTCGTCTGGCTGCCACGCAACAGCTCCAGCTTGTAGCTTTGTTTGGAAGAATAGCATATTCGATTTTATGTCGTCATATAGTGACGTAGTTTCGATTGCGCAAGCGGATAGGCGGCTGTTTGCCCCCTGGAATTCCCCAAACACACTTACTCGGTAAATGAAGGTAAAATTGCATGAATGTGGTTAGAGCTTTAGGTGTATAGCTTTTTGAAGGAAGACTCTATATTCTTTCGGCTTGTTTCTTTCTTTCAAGATTGTTGAGCTTTTGAGAGTGTTACTGTGTTTTTCACAGGAAATCGGTCTACAAGTTGAAAATGTTCGGTATTTCTGGATACCGTAAAACTTCTAATAAAAGCGCATTACTACGTATCAACGCTTTGTACGTGTTTCCAATGCAGAATACTGTCCATTTGAGACAATTTTCTTTGATTAAGAGTCAGTCTCTGAACTGATCGAGTTTTGGCCCTTTGCCCTATTCAGATCCAAAATGAAACTTTGGCCTAGAGAGCTGTAAGTTGGTACACTAATACATATCGATAGGTTATGTAACCACCGCAAAGGATTTCCCGATTTGACGCTCCAGTCTCGAGATACAGCCGTCTGAAAATCGGCTCGCTTGACTATGGGACAAAAATTTCGAACTTGAATTTCTTTCCGGCTAAAAACAGTTGGGACCTAGAATTTGGGGGTTTTACGTAACTTTTAGAGTACTTTAAGAATTTTTGGTCGGTTTTCGATTTTGACGAAAAAAATTTTTTCGACCCCCTCCCCGCCCCCTAGCTTGTCTGGAACCCCCCCTATGTGGGTTTTTTATTTCAGAGTACTGTAGCGCCATTTGTTAGCGACAGATTGGTGCCAAGCACGATAACCCACGGCCCGGGGTTTTGGAGTAAATTGATTCCAAATAGCTGAAAATCGAAATTCAACTTCGAAATTTTGTCCCATAGTAAAACTGAAAAAAATGCGATTTTCAGCTATTTGGAGTCAATTTACTCCAAAACCCCGGGCCGTGGGCTATCGTGCTTGGCACCAATCTGTAGCTAACAAATGGCGCTACTAATCTGAAATAAAAAACCCACATAGGGGGGGGGGTTTCCAGACGAGCTAGGGGGGCGGGGAGGGGGTCGAAAAAAATTTTTTTCGTAAAAATCGAAAACCGACCAAATATTCTTAAAGTACTCTAAAAGTTACTCAAAACCCCCAAATGCTAGGTCCGAACTGTTTTTAGCAGGAAAGAAATTCAAGTTCGAAATTTTGTCCCACAGTAAAACTGGAAAAAATGCGATTTTCAGCTATTTGGAGTCAATTTACTCCAAAACCCCGGGCCGTGGGCTATCGTGCTTGGCACTAATCTGTAGCTAACAAATGGCGCTACAGTACTCTGAAATAAAAAAACCCACATAGGGGGTTCCAGACGAGCTAGGGGGCGGGAAGGGGGTGGAAAAAATTTTTTTCGTCAAAATCGAAAACCGACCCAAAATTCTTAAAGTACTCTAAAAGTTACGTAAAATGCCCAAATTCTAGGTCCCAACTGTTTTTAGCAGGAAAGAAATTCAAGTTCGAAATTTTTGTCCCATGGTTAAGCGAGCCGATTTTCAGACGGCTGTATCTCGGGACTGGAGCGTCAAATCGGGAAATCCTTTGCGGTGGTTACATAGCCTATCGATATGTATTAGTGTACCAACTTACAGCTCTCTAAGCCAAAGTTTCAATTTTGGGTCTGAATACTGAAACTCGATCTGACCAGAGAACGACTCTTAAGTGCTTTCGTGCTTTACAAGCATGTTTAGCGGATAGTAAACAGTATGTCTGCGTGGTTGAAATCGATCTGTCAGACGTATCTCCGGTGGTAACCTCTTGTGCTCCACATTACTTGGTCATGTGATACTTTTTAATTTACGAAAAGTTCATCTCATAGAACTTACAGTAAGTTTCAAGCAATATTCCGAACACAACCAGCATACAAAATACGTATAGTACGGTTGCAATCTCACACAGTCAACTTGTCAAGCAGTTGTGGGTTGACCTTTTCCAAGTTCTCCTTCTTTATTAGATTCAAGGTGCTTGCGGGCAAGCTTTCCAGATGTGGCATGGGCACTTGCTTCAGAGCTCCGACAGACAGACCGACTATCACTTTAGGTTTGAGAGCCAGCCAACCCTCCAGAGTGACGTGTCCCCAGGCTGTTGGTGGAATGCTCTGCACCACCGATGAACTCACTCCCGCCAGCACCTCCGCACGCAGCAACTGCAACATTACTTTACAGTCATGTCTCGTTAATCCGGACCTCGTTAATCCGGATATTCGCCTTCCGGACAAGATTAGGCCAGGTCCCAATTTTCCCCCATGTTATATGACTCGTTAATCCGGATCCGGATTCGTTAATCCGGACAGAAAATTTGGGGTCCCAACTTCAAAATTTGTATGATAAAGTGATTCGTTAATCCGGATTTGGTTAATTTGGACAAAATCCGTGCGCAATTTTTCAATTCAGGTGTGAATTTTCAATTGAGTAATGCTTTTCGTTGGGTCAGAATGTGATTATTTTCGCCTTTTAGGAGCTATAATCAACTGAAATAAGCTTTTGAGTTTTATTTAGAAGGTACAGCTGAAGAATCTAATATGCAACTAATAAAAAGCTGTCATTTAGGCCTTTGACCCGAAAAACAGTATTTTAGCTTTGATTCGTTAATCCGGAAATTCGCTAATCCGGACAAAATTGGCCGGTCCCAACTTGTCCGGATTAACGAGACATGACTGTACATACTAATAAGGTATGTGAGGGTTGGAGGGTGGATACGGTATGGGTGAGGAGGGTAGGAGGGATGGATTGGATTTATTGTTCAGGCGAGCCCGTAGCCCCTGCGTTAGGCCACACTGCGGGCCCATCACACACACCCTCATCCTGCCCTTCTCTCGATGCCTTCGCTACTAGCCTAAACACATGTTTGGTGTCAGTCTGGGCGGGTCTCAGTGTAGCTGTCCCAGTTCCATATGTCCCAACACACGTGTGGTTGCTATTGTAGCTTTAGGTGCTTAGGCAGCTCCAGTCGGTTCCCATTTACCTACTCACTGTCACCAGCTTCCGGAGGCCTGGGTTGGGCTTTGCGGCATGAAACTTGTCCCGCCGAGTTGATGAGCGCACGACCACGCGCACAGTGGCTTTGCGGCCAAAACCACTACACCAACTGTGCCAGGGTAGGAGGGGATGGCACAAGTTTCCCGACTGTGGGCTACCATAAACCATAAGTGCCTGACTGTAATATACAGTACAAACCATGGAAACTCAGAAACGGACCAGCCTCATGCCTTATGCAGGTTACGGAAACTGGCGGCCAGGAGCAATTAGGTCACGGAATGTCCCATCCTTAAACACAACCAGCCCTCGAACTAATTTCCGTGTCTCACGGAAAATCGTATACTTTCTGTGGTTTGTACTGTAACTACTATGAAAATGTTCAAACGAACTACCTTGATCACGCGATCCCATGGAATAGCCGAGAGAATGGACATCGGCAGACTGTTTATGGTCATGGCAGTCAACTGTGGTGCCAGGGTGTCCCAGTCCAACTGACTGACTTGACTCAAACTCATGCTCGACAGCGATGCATTGATATCCTCAAACCACACACGCATGTCAGACTCACACTCTTGGAGCAGTGATACTTACCACCACTGGTTGTTGTTGCTTCCCTTTTCTTTTCTTTTTACTCTCGTTCGCTTCGAACTTGACTGGTGCTTTTTCCTTCTAAAACAAAAACTGCTTCGAACAGTCAAATGCGGGCATGGCATTCACTCACCTCGCCTTGTTCAGCCATGAAGAAACCACTGCAGTCGTCGTCCCAGTCCATGCCCATACTGGCGTCATCTTCGCTGTCGCTGTCCGAACGCACACCGTCCACTGCCAAATTCGACTAAAATTATCTCAATGTCACAAGCGCAAGTGTCTAGTGATTTTAGTTTTTGGGAAATGATCCATTGATAGATATAACAGGTCAGTCAACTAACTGCAGGGCTGAGCCAAAATTTACTTACAGGATGGAATATTTCAACCATACACGTCATGTAACAGGTGCGGGGCGTTGTGTGGGGAGGGGTTGAGCGGTTTTCTTCAGGTGGGGGGTCGAGGGGGTTTAACTCAGAGGGCGGTATAAAGTTTCAAAAAGCTCCAAAACGCCTGCAAATGCGTTTTTAGCACGTTTTTCTCAGTAAGGAGGCTAAAAATCGCTTCAATTTTTTGGTCGATGGGGTCCGTAAACTGCCTCGCGGAGTAGGTAGGGGTGAGGTAATTTTGGCCTTTCTAACTAGCGGGTAACCCACAAACCCTCTAGTACCGGGTTTTTCCGTAAAAACGCCCATCGGCGTTTATTTAGTTTTGGCACTTTTCACATATTCTGTTCTAATCTGAATAAACGCCCAGGGGCGGCTATTTGGAAAGTACTGTACATGTGCGTTTATTTGGAATTGGCAACTGCTTTCTGGCTGAGCGCGGTCTGTCTGTGAGTTGATCTTTTGCACTGATTCTTCAACAACAACTGATAATATCGTCTTTCTATACTGAAAC
Source organism: Sabatieria punctata (assembly GCA_030248155.1). NCBI lineage: Eukaryota > Metazoa > Nematoda > Chromadorea > Araeolaimida > Comesomatidae > Sabatieria > Sabatieria punctata. The sequence continues at coordinate 96,062 of JASANB010000422.1, forward strand.
TCATGCTTCTAGCCCCAATTTATGTGGTTTTAACCCATTTTTCATCATATTTTTTATCTTTTCCTGGACAAAATGTTTTATCTTAATAAACGCCCAAGGGCGTTTATTTGGAAAGCCTTTCCAAATAAACGCCCAGGGGGCCACTATTTGGGGAGGCATTTATACGAAAAAACCCGGTACATGTATGATTTCAATGCTTTATCTCAAGCTGGCGCTTTGAGAGACTTTTAGTCGATCTTCAAATTCCGACTTGTAGCGAACCATGACAGCTACAATGTATTTTCATCAGTATTACAACTGCCGGCCTAAATTTTCGCTTAACAGATCTATATAGCCTTAAATATAGCCGTTCATTCAGTAGATGACTCCTGGTCCTAATACGTGAAAGCAATTACCAAAGCAGACTTAACGCTGACAGTATGTACCTTTATGGACCTTGAGGACATAGCTTTTAAGCACATTTGTGGTGCTGCACCTGCAGCTCTACCTCCACCTCTACCGAACAACACGTGCTTCCTTTTTGGTGCCGAGGCGTAGCATCTTCCTACACTGAAGTCGGCCTCCATCCAGTCAGATTCCCTCATTTCACACTCCGCTCCTTTCTCCAGCTCAGTCTGAGTGACCACCATGGAAGTCAATTCCGTGACAAACTGGTACTGAAATGCGTGCTATTTTTATCAAAGATCATACAGTCTGGCACTTTAATGCCGTTTATGGTACCGGTACCTAGGCAAGTGGCACCATATATGTTACCCCTACCGTGGCCATGGGTGCCGGTACCATTTATGGTACCGCTACCATATATGGTACTAAATCTGAACAGAGTGGTACCATGTATGGTACCACCACCGTGGCCGATCCGATCCGATCCGATGTGTGGGGGGACCTTACGGCCCTACGCTCAGACTTGTGCGAGCCATTGCGCGACCCCCGTGGTTACTCATCTCGGACGTTTCCCTTCTATCACTGCCAGCCACTCTAGCCATGCAGTTGGGCGCCAGGTACTAAGAGAGTGCCTGGCGCGTTGACGTCATGGTGCTGACGGCTCCCAACGGCCGCCCGCCCTACGGACTAAGCCGGTATAGGCTTTATTGCTGGTTTCTCAGACAGCTCCTGACGTCGTTGATCTTCTCCTCCAACGTAGCATGCTTTTGGAGCGGCTTCGGTGCAACGGCAGATCCAGTCGGTTCCCATTTTACCTACTAGCTGTCAACAGCTTTTGGTGGCCTGGGTGGAGCGTTGTGCCGACGACCAACTCTTTGCGGCAAGAAACTTGCCGCGCTGAGAGGATGAGCGCACGACGTCGCGCACAGTGGCTTTGCGGCCTAAACCACTACATCAACTGTGCCGGCGTGGCCGAATGTATCACCATATATGCTACCACCGCAGGCCCCGAACGTGGAGGTACCATATTGTGCCACTAGCCTAGGTACCGCTACCATAAACGGCGTTAAGTGCCAGACTGCAAAAGAGTAAAAGTACGAGCAAAAGCAAAGGTAAAAGAGTGCAACTGGAAGAGTAAAAGCCAAAGCAAAAATAAAGCAAAGCAACACGGAACAAACAAAAGTAAAGGAGTTAAAAGAAAAAGGAAAATGAATGAATCGTAAAAGAGTTGTAATTGTAAGTGCAAAAGTAATAAAACTACCTTCAAACTCATAGTCAGAGCTGTGGCCTTCATAGCATTGGCCTTAGTCTTGTTTTCTTCATATTTGCAACGGTCCAACAGTTGTTTGATGCTCATGTAAGCCCACATGCGTTCTACAAATCCGCCCACACTTTCGGCAGGAAGTGGTTTTTCTTGTATCATAGGGAACCGGGGTGGTCGAACGCAAGGTGGACGGATACAGCCACACTGAAACCGTGTACTGTATTGTACAGTATACTTGAGCAACATTACAGTATCCTTAAACTACGTACAGTATGTACAGGCTAAGCTAGGTTTCGCTGCCAAATTGCGAGGGAAGCGGCGTGCATTTCGCTTACTCGTGACGCACTGATTATCCGATTTTGATACAGTGACACTATCCCTCACTTATTTTGAAACCGAGGGCTTCTATTCAGCTCTGTGATCAGGTTTTAGGCTTCTACGTAGATTCGGAATGAATGAACCTTTGGATGAAGTTAGACTTACTTTTAGATTCAATCTTAGTCTTAAGTTACAGTATTATGGTAGTTTCCGCTAATGGGGGTAGTGTCCCCCAATTGCCGAATGTTTTCTCAGAAAATCTGCAAATTGCTACCGTAGTATCTCATGTTTTCGTGTTGAAAAACCACAAGATTATGTCAAAAGAACGGTAGCTAGCAACAAACGAATCAATCGAAAATCGAAAAATTTGCACAAAACAGAAACTGAGTGGATTCTGAATGGCGTTTATATACAAGCAACACAGAACCACCCCAGTACTGAATGATGCACAACGCATTTCTGGCCCTTTAATTACCCCACTTCCTAGCCTCCAAAAAGTACCTCTGACTGTGGAAAATGAAGTTCTTTCTGATACAGACAGCAAATTTACCTTGAACCGTGCTTTTCCTCGGAGTCCGAGTGCTTCAACTTCAGCGGTCAAAGCAGATACGACAGCATCAGTCTCAATCAATTCAAAGCCATCGTCGTTTTCAGCAGAAGTATCGATTTTGCCAAGAACAACCAGCTCCCCACCTTCATAATAATTGTGGTTGTAATCCTGTACAATTGAATCTGAAGGAAAATATCATGCGACTAAATGGTAGTTTTGTAAAATCGTGCCATCTGTAAAAACCCACCAGGCTGTACTTTCTCGTTGACGTAGTTGACCGAGACTTTGCTGAGAAGCAGTTGAGAGACTTCAGCGTAGAATCCCTGAAGCTGCATGGCTGCGTCCGAGTCCTCGTAGATCTTCCGGGCCAAGCCCTGATTGTCCATGGCCAACTTCTTCAGTAGGTCGTAATCTGCATCTCGACCGAAACCCAGACACTGGATACTGACGTTCTGATGTTTGTTAAGGTTCTAAACCTGGCTCATTTGACAGTCCGCAGTGTTCCTTATGAAATAATTCTACCTTCACACTCGACCTGATCTTCTCAGTATCGCACACTCCAGCAGTAGGCTGTCCATCAGTCAAAAAGATCACCATTGAATTATTCATCGCAGTATCGTCTCCTTTGGTTATCAGCATGCACAATGCATCTTGTAAAGCCTGACTGATGTTAGTGCCTGAATCAGGGTCAATTATTGATTATATAACGCAGTCAAACAGCTTACATCCTTCCGCTCGAATACAGTCAACATCGTTTATCGCTTTATTGATAGCTGCTGGTGTGGCTCGAACTGATTCAGGCTTCCATTTGGTAACACCGCTGCTGAAGGTGATTAAGTTAAACCGATCTTCCTCATTCAGATCTCGCAGAATGGCTCTCATGGCATCCTGCAATTACCGTCACTGCATATTTAGCAACAAACTGATCCCTTCTCTACTTTTGTTTGATGGATCTTCCGTCCAGACATAGATCCTGACTTGTCCAGTACAAAGATGACATGCTTGGGAGCCGGTTCCAAGCCGGTTGGTGCGAAGAAGTGCACAAAGTAGCCATTGACCACCTAAAAGAAAAGTTGAACATGAAGACCAATCGGCTAAACTAGCCAACCAGACTGACTGACTGACTGACTGACTGACTGACTGACTGACTGACTGCCTGACCGACCGACCGACCGACCGACCGACCGACCGACCGACCGACCGACCGACCGACCGACCGACCGACCGACCGACCGACCGACCGACCGACCGACCGACCGACCGACCGACCGACCGACCGACCGACCGACCGACCGACCGACCGACCGACCGACCGACTGGTGGTGCGAAGAAATGCACAAAGTAGCCAATTGACCACCTAAAACTAGTTGATAATGTAGACTAAATTACCAAGACCGACCGATTAACCAAAAGGTAGACAAACACACCTGCAGTTCGCCTCCAATCTGGTCCCTGTTGACATCGTACAGTACGACAAACTGCCCATTCATTCCATTCAGTCCTTCGCTTTGGTGATTCTTCTGTGTTTCGATTGAGGGATTGTAACTGATGTGGTACTCCATCGAGTCGTCATCCTTCTCGATTTGAACTTCGCTTTCTTGTTGACTCATCAGAAGTTCTTGGTTGGTTTTCTCACCAACTTTAAGACCAAATACCGGAACTCTGACTTTCGTAATGGGCGCTGACTCGCTCAGGTAGACGTCCACTTTCAAGTCATCCACCAACTAAATTAAGCAAGTACAAGTCATTCATGGACCGGGGGTCTGGGGCTTACTTACCCACTCGCCGAAAAAGTTTCGTTTTTTAAGGCAAGATAGGCAATTTTTGGACGTTTTTGGGAGCCCCCTTAGATAACCTCCAGGTGCTTTTCCGGTGCATGTATGATTCTTGAAATAAATACCTGGTCGGGTTGAATATTGATGACATGTTTGTAGACCCCATGCACTCTTTGCAGAATTTCCTGATAGGTCAGATTGAACGTCGCCTCACCTCCTGCGGCGATATTGGTTGAAATGTTAAACACATTCGTTTCTCTTGGTCTGAAATAGGTGCCACTACCCTAGGTACGTACCAGTATCATAAACGGCGTTACGTTCCAGACTGTAATAGGATGATAGTACATATATTGGTTGCTAGGCAAAAAATTGGCTGCTGTGAAAGAATTTACTCTAAATTGCATGTAATTATGTCGATTTTTTCGAATTTTTGAAGAAAATTCAGAAAACCTTTTTCAGAAAGGGCTTTTTAATTTTTGACCCTCATAACTGTGAATTCTTAACACCTTATCTGTCCTGCACAGACTAAATAGTTCGTATTAACTGAGAATCAGTAAAATCGAAGCAAACTAACGCTTTGGCAATGTGGCCGGCAGATTCTCCTCTAGCTTTAGCTCGCTCGTACTGTTGTTTAGCTTTTTCTTTTTCTTTCACATTTCCCACAATCGTTTTGCCATCGACACACCTGAAATATGCTACCATTCAATTCACGTCGTTAACCCACACAAAAAAACGAAACGCCTTCCTAAAATTCACACCGCTTTAACTACACAAAAGCTGAGTGTTCGTCTCGACCGCAGTTAATTACAGTGTTGGTAAAAAAACCGCCTGGCCATTTTTCGAGTTTTCCGAATAATTTCAAATGGCCGCCATTCCGTCAATTTTCAACCGAATGAAAATATTTTTGGCACGATTATTATTATTTGTTAAGAGTTTCTTTTGTTTGTTTGTTTGTAAAAGTTTATTTTGGCAAGTCCTAGCCTGCTAGCCTTCTATAGCTTGGAGTTATGCCCTTCCGAAATGAACTGACCCGAATTTTCAGACGTCAACCTTGAACATAAATATCTCACGAACCCTTCCATTAGATCTTTGCCAAATTTTGCAGGTTAACCAATCTTTATATGGGCTTAAGAACCTGAAGAGCTCAGCTTTTTAGCACAACCGGTTAAAATCTGGGGGATTTCTACTTTAGTTAAGGTGAAAAATTAACGTTCTCAAAAATGAGGTGTGATCCCTTGCAAAGAAAGCAGGGTTATACGAACTAGTGGGGTCGTGGATTACAATTGCCTCAAATAAGACAATACAATGAACACCTAAATTCGGTCATACAATCGTGCTTTATGTTTATATGGCATCACCCTTATTTTTGACAATGCAAATTTTTCACCTTGACTGAAAGTAAAAATCCGCTAGATTTTAACCGGCTGTGTTAGAAAGCTGAGCTCTTCAAGTTCTTAAGCACATATAAAGATTGGTTAACTTTCAAAATCTGGGAAAGATCCGATGAAGGGTTCGTGAGATATTTGCGTTCAAATTTGACGTCCGAAAATTCGGGTCTCTTGATTTCGGAAGGGCATAACTCTAGGCTATAGAAGGCTAGCAAGCCAGAACTTGGCCAAACCAAACTCTTAACCAAAAATAATAATCGAGCCAAAAATCTTTTCACTCGGTTAAAAATTGACAGAATGGCGGCCATTTGAAATTATTAAAAAAAAACTCGAAAAAACGCCAGGCAATGTATTTATGGCCAAAACTGATGGCTGTATATAAGGAAAAAATTACATAGTAAAATGGGTGATGAAGGCTGCATTGGGTAGGGAGACCGAGAAAACAGCTTCCCGAGGCTTCTCAGCTTCATTCACTAGCTGACTGGTGACGAGAGTGGTGGCAAACCGCGACTGAACTCTGCTCACCGCATGTAAATATACGATTTTCGGCTTTCCACACTAAAAACTACTGAGTATAATTGCACCAAAGCTTAAGACAGTCTAGCACTCAACGCCGTTTTTGGTACTGACGCCATATATGTTACCGGTACCTACGCTAGTGACACCATATAAGGTACCCCTGCATTCGGGGACTGTGGTGGTACCATATATGGTGACTGTACTAAACGGCGTGAAGTGCCTGACTGTAAGAGCTTCAAACATACCTCCATAGTGTTCCAGTTTGCTGATATCAAACTACTACTAAACTTAGAGTCAGTTTAAAGCGATAGGGCCGATGTTTATAAGGCGGCGTGAGTCACTGCGGAGCAATGATGACTTTGTATTTCAGTTGATTGCGAAATAGACCGATCGGTAAGCTATATTGGACTAAAGCAACAGCGTGTAGCTTCTGAACGAAGCTGATATTTCGTAATAGTCGGCCGGAGGCTGACAGGCTAACAAACAGCTTGACGCTTGAGTGTTTGGTGGGTTGAGAGTATTCGATTTTCTGTCGTCATAAGTGACGTGGTTTCAATGGCGCAAGCGGATTGGCGGCTCTTTTGCCCCCACCCGTACCCGTTAAACACGTATGTATAGCGACAAAGCAAAAGAATAAAGGCTGATTCAACAAGTCCAAAAACCTTACAGATACCTTACAGAACCTTACTACGTAGTTTAAAATCTGCGTTTAAAGGGGGTGTTTTTGCTGTTTACGGCCCGAGTTAGGGTCCTATAATTTCGGAAATTTCCGAAATTTCCCGGGAAATTTCCGAATTTGAGTGTTATTTCCGAATTTTCCATTTTTTTCCGAATTTTCCGAATATGGAATGTTTCGTAAAAAATTGTAAGTTACACGTGCCCGCAAGCGTCTGAAATCGTAGTTTAAATAAGCGCGCATGAAACAACACCGATTTTCTTAGCCTTAACCAAGTTAAGTTGTGCAGTTGACGGGTACTGTAAAGTTTATATATTTTTTATTTTATCTACTTGGCTCGATCCAGCTAATTTTTAGCATTCGCACCCTGCGTTTAGTTACTGCTTTGCTTACTGTTTTGTTTCTTGATCACACTGTACATATTTCTTATTAGTGGTTTATTTTCAGCACTTATGCATAGCAAACAGGAAAATGAAAACGCAAAATAAATAAAACGTCAATTATATATATATATAAGTTTGCAACACAAGCCAGGAATTTAAATGATGTTTATGATTACTATAGTTATACAGGTACAGCAAATTTATATGGCCACATATTTTATGCTTTATGGTTTATTTTTATGCTGATTTTTGGCATTTCTAGTTTGCTATGCATTACTGTTTGTTTAATGTTTGCTGTTAAAATGAGCTCTATAAACGATTTCTTTAATGCACATAATGCAAGTTTAATGCAAGTTTGAAGCCATATTTCACCACTTTCTTCTGCGGGTCAGCCAATGTGGCTTATACCAAACTGTAGGGAATTGATAGCGCCACAATATTCTGAAATAAAAAAAACGGTGTAGGGGGTTCCAGACGAGCTAGGGGGCTCCAAAGGGAGTCGAAAAAAATTTTTTTCGTTGAAAATGGAATTCGACCGTTGATTCTGAAAGTACTCTAAAAGTTACCCCAAACCCCCAATTTTCAAGTCCCAACACTGATTAGTGCGCTAGAAACTCCAGCAGGAAATTTTGGTGCAGTACCAAAACTAAAAATTTGAGGATTTTTCAACTTTGAAGCCATATTTCACCACTTTCTTCCACGGGTTAGCCAATGTGGCTTATACCAAACTGTAGGGAATTGATAGCGCTACAATATTCTGAAATAAAAAAAACGGTGTAGGGGGGTTCCAGACAAGCTAGGGGGCTCCAAAGGGGGTCGAAAAAAATTTTTTTCATTGAAAATGCAATTTGACCGTTGATTCTGAAAGTACTCTAAAAGTTACCCTAAACCCCCAATTTTTAAGTCCCAACACTGATTAGTGCGCTAGAAATTCGATTTTGAAATTTTGGTCCCATAGTTAAGCGGACCGATTTTCAGAAGGTCGTATCTCGAGCGTGGAGCGTCGAATCGGGATATCCTTTGCGGTGGTTACATAACCTATCGATATGTATTAGTGTACCAACTTACAGCTCTCTAGGCCAAAGTTTCAATTTTGGGTCTGAATACTGAAACTCGATCTGACCAGAGAACGACTCTTAATGCAATAGTAGAACTGGTTATACCATGTTACAATACCTTTAAATGGTTTTTTTTTAGAAAAAATGGATTTCCGAAAATTTCCGATTTTGCCGTTTTTTGCTTTCCCAAATTTCCGAAAGTTGAATTTCCAAATTTCCGAAATCTGCAAAAAGGCATTTCCGAAATTCGAGATGCCTAGCCCGAGTTTATCATAATGGAACGGAGTCTGAATATTTTTATGGTCCATATCAACAAAGAATGTACGTATAAGCAAGAATATTTCACTGCGCGGCCGGCCGCCGGCAGAGCGTGGCCATCCGTTGCAACAAAATTTCGGGAGGCCGACCGAATCGGGCACCCTCTCAATCGAAAAACTCTTCTCTTAGGCGCCGTATTGCAATCGAACCCGGTTTTGGCCGCTCGCGGTCGCTTAGTGCCGTATCAGAATTATTGAGAGTGAAGATTTTAAGAAAGAAAACTAAAAGAAATTGAGCGAAATACACAATAACCATACATGGGCCGGAAAAATCCGGTGGGGGGTAGGGGGGGTTGGAGACCTCGGATAGGGGGTCCCCCCCGAAAAAAGGCCAACAAACGCCTATTTTGCCTTAAATAAGCGAAATTTTCCTCCCTCCGGGAGGGGGGTGGGTGGCCGGGGGGTATGGCCGGCCGAGGGGAGGGGTATACCCCCTTACCCCCCGGCCCATGTATGACAATAACATTTCATTTTGTCTACGACGGTCTGTTTAGCTACAACGAATTGGCTACGACGACGGGTAAACTACGACGTTCAGAGCGGGGGTGGGGTTGGTGTCGAAAACGTGAACGTTTTTTAGGTGCCAAGGAAGCTTTTGTCCGCAACTATATTACAAGGAAAACTCAACCCAGTTCATGTTTCCAACCGCCAAAATGGTAGTTCACTGTCGAAAAAAGTTCCTTTTCCGGGTGGGGGAGTTTCTCCGAAAATCGGGGATCAGAGAAATCACCCCTTTCCCCCTAACTACATTGTACATGCATGTCACTAGGAATTCGAAAGGCGCTTTAGGAAATGATGCAGAAAACCGAATCGCCATTCCTGATTTCGTCTCTCAACAGCAACTCATTCAACGCACAGCTTTTATTTCTAACAAACATGTACACATACAGTAGAATGAAGAATCATCATCCAAATACCGGACTCAAATCAACGCTCAGAGTTCGTCCAGCTCCACTTCCCTCCAGGTCCGACTTATGTTCCTCAGTCTCAGGCTGATCTGCAGCAATCGAGTCCAATCCAATCAGTGGCTGGTCCCGGCCGGATTCTCCCTGCCAGTCAGGCATCGGGGTGTCAGTCTCACAGTCGAACGGCTCATCCTGAAGCATAGCACTCGGTTCCCGCGCTGGTTCTGGTTGAGACATCTGAATGTCCAGTTTGTGCGCGGTGAGTGTGTGTTTCTGGATTTCCAGCAGGAAAACCTGTTCAGGCTGCGACTCCAGCTGCATCACTGGCGCTGGCGCGTTGGCAATCAGTTGCAGATTGATCGAATCGGTGAGCACTCTCTGCCACATGGCTGGCATCAGATCTACCTAAAACAGTGTCGAGTAGAGATTGGCAAACAGGTCGTGCTCGTATTTTTCGGCCATTTTCTGACCCCTCCCTCCCCTAATTACATACATGTAACAGGGGGTCTGTCCCCCACCCAACTTATGCCAGACCAACCGAGGAGACCCCGAGACGATTTTGCCGACCCCGCATTCCGTTTTTTCTGGCAAGTAATTTATTGAGCAAATTTTTGCGATTTTTTACAATTTCAGACACAAAAATTGCCAAAATCGCCTGCAAAACAGCACTTTTGCTGTATTTCGGCCCAAATTGGCGATTTGTTCGATTCTTGACCGTTTTTTAGTGCCCAAGCGCCCCTCCGAAAATTTTGGCTCAGCAGACCCCCCGACCGGCGCCAGACCCCCAACCCCCCTCCCCCTTCGGCGGATGACCTGTTTCTGTTACATGTATGCCTAATTACCTAATAATTTGGCTACCCCCCGAAATTTCAATTTTTTAAAGAGTTAGAGCCGAAGTTTTTGCGTTCAATTCCATGTAAAATGACGTTTTTATTCAAATAGCATCTGTATACAGTAACATATTGATAATTTTCTTTGTTGATCAGCTACAACTATGTACATGTACGCATAGTCTTCGTTTTACATAGAAGCCATCATTGGGCTTCCTGTTAAAGATGAAACGAAAGTGTTTTATCATGGATTTTAGGGCTGCTGCCATATCACTTGACTGATGATCAGTAGTCGTAACAGATCCAGTCGATAAGTGCTATACCCTTACAAACTCTTATAAGATGTCAAAGGTCACTCTTCCCATTTAGCATTGGAAAAATTGGAAAGCCCTGACTTAAACGGTAACTACAGTACCTTCTCTAATCTAAACGTTGATCTAAGTGAAATTGAGAAAATATAAGCCCAATGGCTTCAAAACGAGACTACATGTACACGTACTGTACGTCAAAACAATTAAAATTATGGCCACTATAGTGATTTCTGCATTTAAAAAAATACGTAATGACGTTGCCAACCCCCTCCCCCACCGTAATGATTAGTAGTCATTTGGCGAACCTCCCAACCCCTCATGCCATTACGTAATTTTAGCACGCCCCCACAGGGACTGCCATACTCCACCCCACTCAGGAAATTCTAGGTCAAGTGGAACCTTGTATAGAAAATATGTTTAATTCGATGCACATTAGCTCAAAAACGTTTTTCTTACCTCTTTTAAAGAGAAATTGAGCTGAGCTGACCACACATACATGTAACAGGTCATCTGCCGATAGGGAGGGGGTTGGGAGTCTGAGCCCAAACTCCAGGCGAAGGGGGTGGGTACTAAAAAACGCTCAAAAATCGCAAAAAAATAGCAATTTTCGGCTAAAATCGTAAAAAATCGCTAATTTGGACTCAAATCATACTAGGGGGTTTGGGGCTTACCCCTGCTGGAAAGGACAAACCCCTCACGCCCCCCACCCGAGACAGATTAAAGGACCCCCGACCCAAAAATACAAGTACCAGTAGTGGCTCCAGTACAAATCACTAATTTTTAGCCTAAAATTCGCTTGAAAACCCATTGGAAACCGAATTTGGCGTTTCCACTGCTGATATTTAAGAGAAATCGGGGTTTTTGGAAGCCGTTTTTGTCATTTTTGCTTTTTTAGCTGGTACCATGGTACCACCACCACAGGCCCCGAACATGGGGTACCATACAGTATATGGTGCCACTGGCCTAGGTACCGGTACCATATATGGTACCACTACAAGCTATGGCTACCAGATATGGTGCCAGTAGCATAAAGGGCGTTAAGTGCCTGACTGCAGTACCTCAATCTGTTGACCATCAGCAGAGTTCCTGTAGAAGCTCTTTCGCACCACAACGGCCGCCAGAAAATGTTCCAGTACAAAGTTTCGCAGTCGTTTGAGCACAGGTTCCAGCGACTTCCGGATCGGTTGGCTGCTTCTGAAGCAGAGATAACAGATATCGTCGATAGCCAGCAGAAAGAGGTTGGCATTCTGCCAAACTATCGATTCGACGTGCTCCAAGCTGTGCTCCAATTCAACCATACTCTCAACGTGGAGCACAATCAGTCGTTCGAGACTCGACTCAATAATCTTGGCACGGTCGGCCTTGGCATGCGGCAGGTTTCGAGCGATCAGCGCCAGTTCTATGCGAGCGTCCAGCATTTGAGTTATCCGAATCAATCCTAGTTTGTGATCTGCCTCTAGGTAAATCACCCCCACTTCAAAGCCGTCGCACCATTTGGGCAGAAGGCACTCTACACAAGCCAAGTAGAGATACTGCGACTTTCCTGTGTTCGCTCCTCCGCGTACTTCTAAGAGTTGACGGTGTGTGAGGGGGTGTTTTAGGCCGGGAAGGGGTAGTTTTATGTTTAGAGTAGAGCAGTTGAACCGAGAGAATAGTTGGTAAGCAGACTCGCCCTCTGACCAAACCGGTTTCTCCGCTAATTCACTCATTTTGTACAACTATGTACAGTAGTAGAAGCTAAAATATAAAGCCTATTGTGAATTAGGTTGTTAGAGTTCCACTGCCCTTTCTGACAGGTCAGATTACAACAGGGTGAGCAAAAATTACGTAATCGTATGAGGAGGTTCGTCAAATGGGGAGGTGGGGTTGGCGATTTTATTTCGTAATTTTTTAAAATGCAGAAATTAATTAAGTGGCCATAATTTTAATTGTTTTCATGTCTTCAACTCTTCAAAAAATTGAAATTTCGGGGGCCTGGCCAAATTATTACGTAATTAGGTAAGGTGGTCAGGAAATAATTATTAGGGGGAGGAGGGTCAGAAAATGGCCAAAAACACGATGATGCAATATGGTATCAGATGACTGCTGATGAGCTCTTGATTATTACTTTACACATCAACATCTAATTACTGCATGCTATATTCAGTTTTACCTCAGTCAGATACGTGTTCTTAGTCTCGGAACAAATTCTGTAAAACGTGCGCACCCAAATTGTAAATCTTTAACAAATAAGATTGAATGCAGTATCACACAACTGCTTTTGAATTTTAGATTGTCGTTTTATACACTAATGCACCAGCACATCCACAACCATTTGCTGCATGCTACCTCAGATTACGCGCTCTCGTCATATCGCTTACTTCATCGACTATCGGCCGATTTCCCCCAGGAACGACACCTAGAAAACTGGTTATAAAATCCATACGCAATGACACATTCGTGCCCATGGCCAGATCGGTATACTATTACCATAGCTACAGAATACGCACAGTTAGAAAGATTCGGATCGAGACCCCAGGACGGTGGACCTTTTTTACGACTATGAAAAAAATTTTATAAAAGGAGTTTTCTAGGTGATCTATTGAAAGATAGCTACCAATTTTACTAAGTGAGTAGGTCTACGCATATTTCGGCGCATTTACTTTCAGAGATCCTTGGACAACAAATTAAAAAATGGAAAAAAGTGTAAAATACGCCATCGCGACATCCCCATACTAAAACATCCATAGCATTTGAATGCGCCGACAGGTATGTCTGTCCAAGAGCTCATGGGTAGGTATGACGATTTGCTAGCGATTAAGCATAAATATAACCATCTTCGTTCAAGTCCCAGGACGACGGCCCTTTTTATGCAAAAGAAATAGCCAAAAATTATCTACAATTGAAACACTAATCGGCGCAATTAGTGATCTAATCGAAAATTTGGTTTTCCCCGGATTCGAACTCAATTCTGCGTCTTTTAGTACGACAGTCTTCTACTCGATTGCATAGACTGGTGAAAATCTGCGTCAACCAACCACTGAATAAAATCTGTAGAATTAAGGTGCTCCTAAAGCAAACAGATAGCTTAGCACGCTACTGCCTGACTGATAAGGACTCTGATAAGGACATCTAATCTTGGTGGCCGGCGCATAACCGCCTTATACGTACACTGAGAGCGTGCCAAAACTTCTGCACCACTGTAAAAAGCGTCAAACAGGAGGACTGCCAAGTAGAAGATGGACACTGATATGATAATAGGATTCGTTTGTTGTATTTGCTCCGGCAGCTTGATCGGTTCCATGTTTGTGCCGCTGAAAGGAAAGGAAATGAGAGATGGCAATCTATTTTCGATATTACATAGAGTTGGCCAGAAAAAGCTGAAAATTGAAAGTTGCAGGTTTCTTCGTAATGCTAATGCAGTCGGGAGCAGCTTTTGTCGAGGGATTCATCGTAAACGCTGCTATGGGTTTTCCTAAATTTCAACCTCTTGTCGCCTTCGGTGGCTTCCTCTTTGCCACAGGTACTGTAAAACATACAGTCTACTTACTATACTGTAAATATTGTAATAGAATTCGAGGCTGAAAAATTCTAGCGCAGCCCAGAAGAGACCTCGTTTCGTAAAATCGAAATCGAATGTTAAATGCAAAACAGTCCAATGTTGAGGCACAATAGGATTGTGTTTAGGGTTAATACCAATACCCGGCATACCGATTATTTTGGGAATACCCAGGTATTTGGGAATCGGTATTTTTTATCCAGTTTAGTGCAATTTTTAACGAAAATTTCCTGCGATCACAGTGTTTATTTGTAACTTAACATTTTTGCGCATGCAGAAGAAGTTTATTCCATTCACGATATTTTTCCAAAATATCGAAGTTGAAGGATTTTTGGTCCCCTGACCCTACCCCCTCTGGGTTCCCAATCCCAACAAAGTTGCTTTGCTATTAGAAAGCTCTCGGATGGTTTTTGATAACTTCACACTGCTCCACAAACATAAAAACACTTCTCTTAGCCCAAATTATTTATAGAAACGATTTTCACTTTTTGATGAATTTCCTAGCCTCTGACGTTGGAAATGCCTAAACTCTTAGCCTTGGACCTCGAAAATTCAGTGTTTTCACTTTGCAAAGATGTTTTTAAAAAATACCGGTCTACCTACCCATACCGACGAACCGATTCCAGAAAATGCCATATGCAAACAACAGTAGCTAAGAGTTTGGAAAAGTTTTCTAATTGCAGGAAACACAGTGGCTCTTCCAATTGTAAATACGATCGGAGTGGGACTCGGACTTTTGTTGCGCGGCTCAGCTCAGATCATTGTGGGTTGGGCTACCGCAAGGTATATTATCAATTCTTAAAACCTGTCTGTCTGTCGCCGTTATAATTCTGGCCGCTACATATTTCTAGATTCGGCTGGTTTGGCTTGAAACCTCAGAAACCAAAAAGCGATGCCTTACAAATTACTGGAGTTGTTTTATCTCTTTTAAGGTAACTCTTTCAGTACCAATCCATAATAAGCAAAAAGCTGGATTATGCAAATTTCAGTGCCATCTTGTTCGCTTCGGTGCACAACAGCGTTCAATTGCAAATGAGGAAAATGTCTCGCTCCTTTTCGAGAGTTATCAGCACGCATACAAGCGAGTATGCCGTTGAGAAAACGCCACTTCTCAGGCCCAAACCGATGTCAAAATCAGAGGCTGCTGCGGTAACAAAAAGTTCTATTGTCTTTGTCCGTTATGACACTGTGTGTCGGTGAGAAAATTTAGGAGAAAGCCAAGTACGAGAGCATTCAACCGCTAACACAGGAGCAATTGTCGCTCTGGCAGCGCATCAAGCAGTTTTGGCGCCAAAACAAAGTTAAAGGAATGTAAGTATAAGCTTTGAAGCCGAATTACAGTTGTATAATATGTAAATTGAAGTGTGTTTCATTGGTAGGGCTATTATTATGGCTGTCTGTTCTGGCGTGGTTTTTGGAGAAATGTTCACACCGATGAGCTACGTACAGCAGGATCCGAAGGAATCCAAAAATGGTAACTGTAAACCCTTTTAATGGATGACCCTAGCTTGGTTGGCTGCTGTTCGGTTTTCGGGAATTAACGCGGAGAAAGGCAACCGCAGCTGTTGCCGAGCAGTTAGGTGTCTAAACTGGAGCTCCTCCCACTTTGGTGTGCTGCCGAAAATTGAAAAATATATGTTTATTGGCCTATTACAGTGTTGGCCATAAAAAAGACCGCCTGGCCATTTTTCGAGTTTTCCGAAAAATTTCAAATGGCCGCCATTCCGTCAATTTTCGACCGAATGAAAAGGTTTTTGGAAATATTATTATTATTTGTTTAGATTTTATTTTGGCCAAGTTCTAGCTTTCTAGCCTTCTGTAGCCTGGAGTTATGCCCTTCCGAAATGAACTGACCCGAATTTTCAGACGTCAAACTTTGAACATAAATTTCTCACGAACCCTTCATTGGATCTTTCCCAAATTTTGCAGGTTAACCAATCTTTATATGGGCTTAGGAACGTGAACAGCTCAGATTTCTAACACAACCGGATAAAATCTGGTGGATTTTTACTTTCAGTGAAGATTGAAAAATTAGCATTGTCAAAATGAGGGTGATACTCTCTAAACATAAAGCAGGTTGTATGGCCTAATTTAGGTGTTCGTGGTGTTGCCGTAGTTGAGGCGATTGTAATCCTTGACCTCACTAGTTCGTATAACCCTGCTTTTTGTGCAAGCGATCACACCTATTTTTTCAGAACGCTAATTTTTCATTTTGACTGAAACTAAAAATCCGCCAGATTTTAACCGGTTGTGCTACAAAGCTGAGCTCTTCAGTTTCTTAAGCCCACATAAAGATTCGTTAACCTGCAAAATTTGGCAAACATCTAACGAAGGGTTCGTGAGATATCTATGTTCAAATTTGACGACTGAAAATTCGGGTCAGTTCATTTCGGAAGTGCAAAACTGCAGGCTACAGAAGGCGAGCAGGCTAGGACTCGGGCAAAGCAAACTCGTAACAAATAATAATAATCGTGCCAAAAATCTTTCCGTTCGGTTGAAAATTGACGGAATGGCGGCCATTTGAAATTATTCAGAAAACTCGAAAAAAAATGGCCAGGCGGTCTTTCTTTTGCCCAAAACTGTATATTAAGGGCGAGGCGGACAAAAAAAACAGTCCATCGAAAGTCAGCAATGGCAAGTACATACGTAGTTGGGAACCAAATGAGCGCTGCGCTGTCTTGCACTCACTGACAGCAATTGGAGGAGTGCTGTTGTTAAAAGAGGAAACTTGTGTTTTTTTCTGCACTATACAGTAGCAGTTGGCTGCTCCTAGTAAGACCGAAAGGACAAAAAGTTACAAGAGCAACAACAACAACCAGTAGTTAGGTACTTTCTTTCCTACAACAAAAAATGTCATTTTTATCATTTTCTACTGATTCAGAATGTACGTACTTGTTGACTGAAGTAAGATTTTTGCTCAGCTGAGAATTCTTGGTTATGGATCGGTGGCGTATGTACTGTACGTAAACTCGTTTTGCTCCCTGTCAGAAGGCTGGTCTCTGTATGCTTATCACAGTCAAACACTTTACGCCGTTTATGGTACTGACACCATATACTGTAAGGAGCCTCTATCATATATGGTACCGGTATTTAGGGTAGTGGTACCATATATGGCACCACCACAGTACTGTTATTTAAATATATTAATATTAAAATGAAACTATTATTAATAGTGCCATTTTAATAGTATTAAATCTATATTAATATTAAAATAGAGGGTCTACTATTATATTAAATTAAATTAAAAATACACAGAGGGGCAGAATATTAAAATTTATTTTTAATAGTATTTTAATATCATTTTAATAGTTAAACCATGTTTGACAATCAATACAATACTATTTAAATCATAATTTTACCTCCGAAAATGATGAAAATTGAAGATTTCTGACTCCCCTCTGAATCTCGAATGTGTTTTCACTTGGAAATAGTGGAACTATTCTCACTAATAGGCGCGAATGACAAAAGGACCTGAATCTAGTCAATAAACCTATGTAACAGTGATTTCTTTAAAAAATTTCTCTTTAATTATGCATCAATAGTTTTTTCTATGGCTGCTTCTGTTGGACTACAATTTAAAACCAGGTTCAGACAAAGTCATTTTAAAAAATGGCTAAAATTTCCACAGAAAAATGCTTCTAAGTTGGATCTCTGATTTAAATTTTCAACTAACACTAACAACTTCAAGCAAAAGATGTTGTTTTGCCAGCTCACTGAAGTGTGACAAAAACGTTTCGACTGCATTTTAGAATCTACTATTAAAATGCTATTAAAATACTATTAAAATTGTTATTTAATAGTATTAATATTAAATCTAAATTAAAATTAACAGGGGACTATTATATTAATATTAAATTAAAATTAAAATCGGCTAGTTCTATTATATTAATATTAAATTAAAATAAAATTTCACTATTAAAATTACAGTACACCACAGTCCCCAAACATGGGGTACCATAAACGGCGTAAAGTGCCCAGAAGGCTGGTCTCTATTACAGTCAGGCACTTTACGCCGTTTATGGTACTGGCACCTAATACTGTAAGGACCATATATGGTACCGGTATTTAGGGTAGTGGTAACATATAGAACCACCACAGTTCCAGAAAGTGGGTGCCTGACTCTATTAGCACAAACAGTGACGCTCTCTCTACAACATAACTTGCCTACAGAAATGTAAATGTTTAGGATTGGATTACATCTACTCATTCAACGCAGGGATTATCGCCAGTGCCATGTGTTATTTCGCCATTTACTGTGGCATAAAGCGCAATAGACCGTTCATTAACATCCAAACTACAATACCCGGAGTTGCCTACGGACTTATTTGGGCAGTGGCCATGACCTGCTGGTTCGTCTCTCAGGGAAAACTCTCACAAGCCATCAGTTTGCCCATCAACACTAGGGTTAGTTTGTTTTGACAGTTGCGATTGAAGCGTGACATGTCTCAGGAGAAATTAATTTTTGGGTTAAATCTTTTTTTGAAATAGCTAACCCTTTTCTGAAACATCGTCCGCTCTATTTACCAACACAAACAGTAGTTAGAATACGTACGTACGTGCATTTCAGTTACCCGGAGTTGTGGGAGCGCTTTGGCAAGTATTCTATTACAAAGATATTAGGGTAAGCTATTTGAGAGTATTTGCTACCGGTACCTCTTAAAGTGGTTATACCAAGAAATCTATCGCAAGCCTTGTTCGTTTAAATCGTTTACGGTTTTCGACACGAATTTATTGAGTAGAGAAGGTAGCTTGGTCCGACCGGGATGCAAGTAAACACTAACTGACGCGACAATGATGCCCTCTGGTGAATCATACAAGACCACTTGCCCCCTAGGTAGGGCGGCTGATCTGATCTGTTTAACTTAGCCTAACCATAATTCCAACGCTAAGCTAGAGCATGAACTAATGCTTAAATTAAATCCTAATTCTAAACCTGACCTAAAACTAAGCACAAGCGTAAATCTAAATCGGTAATTGCTGTGCGGTGCGGTACTGTGCAAGTACGAAATTTTCGGCAACTTTTGTAATTTCCGGTTGCGTCTTACGGCGGTCACAAACTACTGGAATCTACCGGTCTTCCAATAGATTCCCCGTTTTTAAAAAATCGATGTGAGATAGAGGTTGTGTAGTATTAAGCATCGGACGAAAAGCTGTTCTTAGAAAAGCCTAATTAACTAGCCAAAACTCAGAGTGATAACACCGGTGTTGTTTTACAGAAAAAGCGATACTGATCCTAAAATTTTCAGGGAGTCAGAGATTTGACATTGTTAGCCGGCGCGATGGCGGTGGCATTAGCAGGTGTCATAATGATAGGTCTCTCCAAATGAAAGCTGCACGTTACTTCCTATCCTGTGATCTTTGCTGTAATTACATATACGTACCCTTTGCACATTTTGGCACTGAACCAAATTTAACCGATAATACTAATTGTATTCGTGGTAGCATTTAGCACAAGACAGAGTAAAACTTTTTCTTTGTACTGCGGTCATTGCAACTGTGTCGAAACAACACCCAATTACAGTCAGCTCAGGCACTTAGCGCCCTATACCGGTCTATGAAAAGTAAAGGAACGAAATGGTGCCACAAAGTGCCTACCAAATTCAAACTTTTAATTTGATTAGAACGGTATGGTATAAACTTGGCCGTTTGAATTCGATGCGGTATGGTATGGCACTAGCTAATTAGGTTTGAATTTGGTTGGTATGATTTTGGTATGAATTTGGTATGATTTTGGTACGAATTTGGTACAGTAGTGGTAGTTTGCTGTGATAATGTCATAGAAGCCTTTGGAAAGTATGCTCAAGCTAAGCTACCTTTCGTGAGTTTTTCCAATCAAAACATGCAGAAAGGATTGGGAACATATTGTGACGCATTTGAAAAGTGTTATAAATATAGCCAACAAGCTAATACAAAAATGTAAACAGCTTACCAAAATCATAATTCTAGTACTAAAATTATCTGATAAAGGCGTTTGATTTTGATAGGGTATGGTATAGTATAGAAGCAGCTGTTTATAATTTGGTTTGGCATGGTACTAGTACTAAATTCAAAGATTGATTGTAAGATTTTGGTATGCTAGGCATCTCTGGGTACCATACCTCTACCAAATATGGTGCGTACCGGTAGCATAAAAGGCGTTAAGTGCACTAAGCATGCAGTGGCGTTAGTCAGTCGTCCTGGTCTACCAACATATCTCGCAACAGCAACTGCGGGTAGGGCAGAAAGGAACTCTGTCGGACGCGTTGTATCTTCTCAGCTATTTTCATCATCTTGAAGTAGTCGATGTATTCTCGTAGAAAGTCGTTAGCCTTAGTCAGACGGTCGCTCAGGCTGCCATGCGGGTTCCGCAGCGCGTCCACCAAGCGAATTTCGCGTCGCAACCCTGAACACACCTTTGTGGCATGAGATTTTTGGGCCGATTTTTTCAAATTAGACAAAAATTGCGAAAACAGACAATTTTTAGCCCGAATTTCCAGTTTTCGGCGATTTTTAACGGCGCTCCTTCAGGCTCCTCTTTGTTCGATGACTTGTACTGTACATACAATGCATACAGTGGTGCCGATAAAAATGACAGCCTGGCCCTTTTTTTGGAGTTTTCTGAATAATTTCAAATGGCCGCCATTCTGTCATTTTTCAACCGAATCAAACGAATTTTGACACGATTATTATTATTATTTGTTAAGAATTTGCTTTGGCCAAGTCCTAGTCTGCTATCTATCTAGCCTTCTATAGCCTCTACTGTAGTTATGCCCTTTCGAAATCAACGCACCCATATTTTCAGACATCAATTTTGACCATAAATTTCTCACCAACCCTTCATTAGATCTTTGCCAATTTTGCAGGTTAACCAAATTTATATCGACTTTAGAACTCGAAGAGCTCATTTTTCTAACACAACTGTTTAAA
The DNA here is from genome assembly GCA_030248155.1 of Sabatieria punctata. Lineage (NCBI taxonomy): Eukaryota > Metazoa > Nematoda > Chromadorea > Araeolaimida > Comesomatidae > Sabatieria > Sabatieria punctata. The sequence goes on from JASANB010000422.1 coordinate 117,184, forward strand.
ATCCGGCCGATTTAGTCTATCTGAAAAATTAGCATTGTCAAAAGCTGGTGATATTTTACGATAAATCGTCGGTTTCAGAAGCTCGTTCTGTCATGTTTTGCTTGTTTTCAGTTCTAAAATGCTGTTTGGCAGCTGAAAATAGCGACTTTTAGTCTTCTTATTGAAGAAAACGAGCTAAAAACACGCTCTGGTGTTTCTTTAGCTTTTCGAAATTTTAGACCTCCTCCTTCCCTTGGGCCAACCCACTAAACCCCCACCTGTCAGGCAAACCCCCTACCCGCCTTCCCGGCCCGGACCTGTTACATGTATGACTAAAACTGTTGTTAACCGCCAAACTGTTAAAAGCGTTTAGAAGAGTCAAAAGCGTTTAAAAGAGTTAAAAGCGTTTAAACAAGTCAAAAGCGTACTTGGTTTGGCGTCGGCAAAGGCGAAGAGAGCGAGAACTAGAAACAAACAGCCTATCGAGCTCATTTCTGATTGACAGTTGCGCAACCGTGTCCCACCTACGTACGTGTTGTAGAGTGGCGCAGGGAGCCCAATTAGGGCAAAAAGCAAACAAGCTCCTACGTAGGTGTCTTTAATTGAAGCCGCGCTCTCTCAGCCACTCATGCTCGTTCATGTAATACATCCGCCTTAGCTGTTTGTTAGTATTAAACCAGCCATTTTAGTAATAAGAAATTTAGCTGTGTCACAATTTCCAGTAGGTCTGTAAATCTTCCTTTTTTCTCCAAATACAGTATGCCCCAAGAATAATTTCTTTTCGCTGCTGGGTTCTCAGAATTTTGGCAACCTCTGCGTAGTACGATGCGTAAAACGTATTTTTCGAAGATTTGCAGAAGCGGCAGCAAAAGGAAATGTTTCAAAATTATTTGTTGGGACTTCCTATGCCTCTACATAATAGACTAAACGCACAACAGCATAGCCAGTTTAGTGGCCATTTTACGTATAGGCTCCAATTGAAAACCACTTTCATCAGGTCAACGCGCTGCTGACTGACGGACGTCTACTAATTATAAAGCCACTTAAGGCGCCTGCCAAATCATGAATCTAGGGAAAATAGAAATACGCACTTCTTAAGAAGTTAATAAGCTCCGGCCCAGCCCACTACTAACGGTGTAGACAGGGACCATTTAAAAGAATTCACTAATGCAGTGGCGTTCGCAGGATTTTGCAAAGGGCGGGGATGTAAAATTTGAAGTTGCCTGGCCAGGGCGAGAAATTTTCGCAAAATTTGCTTCAAAAACGTGTTTAAAAAGCATTCTGAGCTTAAAATTGACAGAAATTACAAGTTTTATTAGTTGAAAGTGGCCTGGTTGGGGGGCTTCTGCCATTGAAAATTGAAAATTTAGCCTTCGAAAACGCATTTATGAGGTATTCTGAGCATAAAATAGACAGTTTTAGTACATAATTAATTCATTTCTCTTATTTTTGTTTAATTTTTCCTCCATACCTCTACCGCAAAGGGGGTTTACACACACCGTACGTACACCTCCTGGGTACGCCACTGTGCTATGTCATTCTTCAAATGCTGCTGCTGTGTGTAGCTGTGTTTCTGAACTAATTTAATTTCGACTCTAAATCAGGACCGATTTAGCCAATCCGTGCGTAGAGAGCATTAATGACGCACTATTTCAATCAGTTTAAGTGCACAATCGGATACCTTTAACGTGTAGGAGAGATCAGCTGGAGAGGAGGTTGCAACTTAACCGAATTCATTCAGCTACAGCAAAACTCACACTCCTCGTATAAGTAAACACTCTCCATCCGCTCCGATATGCAATACGGAGTCGCTTTTCTGCTCATCGCTTCTTGCTCTGCAGTGGCAGGTACTGTTATTTTACTAGTGGATTTATATTTTACTATTTACTAAATTTACTACAAATTCAGTACGTCAATTTAATTTTAATTTTTGTTTTACTACTAAGCACATACATGTAACAGGGGGGGTCTGGGGGGGTCTGCCCCCCACCCGAAATTGGCCAGACCCCCCGGTTGGGGACCCCCCCCGCGACGATTTCACCGACCCCCCCCCCCCTCCGATTTTTCTGGCAAGTAAATTTTCGAGCAAATTTTTGCAATTTTTTACAATTTCACACACAAGAATTGCCAAAATCGCCTGCAAAGCAGCACTTTTTAGCTGTATTTCAGCCCAAATTAGCGATTTTTGGCAATTTTTAGCCAAAAAATTGCGATTTTTTCGATTTTTGAGCGTTTTTTAGTGCCCACCCCCCTCCCCCAAAATTTTGGCTCAGACCCCCCCGGCCGGCGCCAGACCCCCCCCCAACCCCCCTCCCCCCATCGGCGGGTGACCTGTTACATGTATGACTAAGCAGCTCCGATTTTACTAGTTTTTGTTTTACTAATAATTTTGCTAATTTTACTAACTATTTTACTACGATTTTACTAGTCATTAGGTGCAATTTTGCATCAAACATGCTAAGATTTTGTGAATAATTGATCTTAGTCCAAAAAGTTGCTAAATTTGATCATGCTACGAAGTTCTCCAGAACATAGAGACGAAAAATATGTGAAACTTGACAGACAACAGTGGACCGATACATATTTTATTGCAAAATTGATCAACAGTTTGGCTGGCATACTGTTGCATGCGTATACGCATTACGCATATCATTACGCAAAGTACGCATTGCATTTCAGAATGCGTATACGCATACGCATACGCATACGCATTTGAATTTCATTACGCAATATTATTACGCATTCTACCAAACGTTTGCATATTTTTGCATAATGCGTATTCGGTCTGAAAAATTGCTGCCTTTTCGAATTTCTTGCAAAAAATTTTGTGTTCAAGTTGTTACCAAACGGTCATTCCTCATGTTTTTAGTGTGAGGTGAGGGTACCAGAAATTTTCTGAGATAGTTTGAAGCTTTAACTAGGTTGCATACATGTAACATGGGGTTCTGGGGGCTCTGCCCCCCACCCGACTTAGGCCAGACCCCCGCATCCGCACCCCTCCCCCGAGACGATTTTTCCGACCCCCTCCGATTGTTCTGGCAAGTATTTTTTGCAATTACAAATAGTGTTTCCGAGTAAATTTATTTTGAAATTAAATAACTATTTAATTGCTTGCCCAGCCTTCAGAAGAAAATAACTTGCTATTAATTTGCTTGGTACCCAAAGTCTGAAATTTAATTTGATACAAATTTGTTATTTGATATGAATTAAATATAAATTTGCTAAAATCAATACTCAATTCCTGAAGAAACAGCTCAAACCTGTGTCGTATCAGTCCAAAATGAGTTGACCTTTCTTCAGATGGCGACAAATGGTCTACAATTTTGCATTTAATGAGTTGATATCTTTGCTGTAAGCATGAACAAGGTCAACTTTGGACTGAACTTGTTGTTTTGTAGCCAGACTTTGGTTAGTGAAGCTGCCCAAACCAACCAAATTTATATCAAATTCATATCAAATTTCTTGGTCAATTTTACGAAATTTAATATTATTTTAATTTGTTTGACAGTCATTGCGAGAAATTTAATTTGTTATTAAATTGCTATTTACTTTATGATTTTGACCAAAACAATTTAATTTTGTTATTTAATTTTAATTTGATCGGAAACACTAATTACAAACACCAAAATTGCCAAAACCGCCTATAGAACAGCATTTTTTAGCTGCATTTCAGCCCAAATTAGCCATTTTTCACGATTTTTAGGCGAAAAATTGCGATTTTTTGCGATTGTGAGCGTTTTTGTGCCCACCCCTTCCAAAATTTGGGCTCAGCAGACCATTCCGGCGTTAGACCCCAACCCCCTCCCCCTTCGGCGGGTGACCTACGTATTACATGCATGCTAAGTTGTGCTTGCAAATATTTAAAAAATACGCTAAGTTTTAAGAGGCAAAGAAACGTGTGACAAACCCTTGAATTGAGGGTTTCCACCGTTTAGGGTGATATCAGTTGTGTTGTATGCTCAGGCTAATATGTGTGTGCTTCGAGTGCATGCTTATTATGATTGAATCTGAATGCTACTGGACTTCTTCTGAAAATGAACATGTGACTAAATTTTTTGCAGGAAAGCGCATATCTCTTGCCTGTTGAAAACATACGTACTATACATACTATAGTGCAATTCTTTGATCGCAGGCATTTATCATTAAGCCTCAAGTAAATATCAAAAACCTGGATTATAAAGTTAGATACCTAAAGAGCATACTATAGAGCCAAAAAAGCTGTTCAGTGAAATTTCTGAACGTTTCTGAGATTACGCATTACGCATACGCAATACGCAAAATACGCATTAGTTTTTGCAATGCGTATACGCAAACTCATACGCATTTGTAATTGGAATGCGTATACGCATACGCATTTGAAAAATCCGGTATTAAACAACACTAGGCTGGCATTTAGCAAAAACTAGTAAAATAGTAGTAAATTTTCCATTTTACTATTGGCGGCCTTTGGTAATTTAATTTAATTTTTACTTTACTATTGGCTCTTAATTTTGCTTTTTACTATTATTTTACTACTAGTAAAAAACCACTAATATTACCAATTTTTGTTTTACTATACTATAGTAAAATAACAGTAGTGGCAGGTACAATTTTCTTTTTATTTTCCTCAAACTACAACTAAAACGCCTTTTACGTATAGATGATAACGGGCAAGTAATTTTTTGAGCAAACTGCGATTTTTACAATTTCAGACACAAACATTTACAAAATCGCCTGTAAAACAGTACTTTTTAGCGGTATTTGAGCCCAAATTAGCGATCTTTAACGATTTTTAGCTGAAAAAGTGCTGTTTTTTGCGATTTTCGAGCGTTTTTAGTGTCCAACCCCTCCCTAGAATTTGGGCTCAGACCCCCGGACGGCGCCAGAGCCCAACTCCCCTTCCCATTCGGCGGATGACCTGTTACATGTAGGGGTACCATAAGTATAAATTTGCTAAATTTACTTGAAAAACAGCGATTTTTATGAGTACCACACCTACTCTACCTTCTAAATTCGGGCTCTATCCCAAGTCGCGCGCTATAAGCGATTTTTAGTTTCCTTACTGAGAAAAACGGTTTCAAAAACGCATTTCCAGCGTTTTGGAGGTTTGTGAAATTTTGGACACCCGCTGGGCGAAAGCCCCCTCGACCCCCTCATTGACGGAAAACTCCCTTCCACCTCTCCTACGGCTGCCCGGACGAACCTGTTACATGTATAGTTTGAAGAAGTGGGGCCTACCCACCCTGCAAATGGCGTCTGGCTGCTGGCCAGCAGATTTTCGAGTCTAATGCTCTAGGTCAACAAGTAGAAGTTTGGATCGAGAGCGACGCCCCGCCCACAAAGCGTCGCTCATTGGTGGATGTACTGCGGAACCCAAATTTTCGCAGTTTCGACGACGTCGACGCCCCTTGGATGCAAATGTTGGGCGGCTATTTTGACTTGATGAAAAAGATCGAAGCCAGGAGAAACAACGGAAATATGCACGTCTGGATGGCGCGAGGAAGAAATTCTTACGACTGGTGACTCTGTCACATTGGTGTTGATCAGTTCCCACAATAAATTAGGACGTCTATTTGCGCACCCCACTCAACCATTTTATACAACTTCTTTCATTTCTTTCTTAATTCAACGCCCGTTTTCAAGCGCAAAGGTACCGGAGAGTGCTGCATTGGGTACCCGGGTACACTAACCAGCACTTAGCATTTTCCGCAAGAAAAATGAGATCCTGTTAGTGTACCCGGTACACTAACTGGCACTTAGCCAAATCATGTTAAACTGCTTGTTTTCACGATTTCTGAGCAAAAATGCAATTTTCCAATCGAGATTACTGTTTCTGCCATGAAAATGAGAGTGGTAGGTCAAAGTTTCCATTCTTGTGAGGTTTGTATCAGTAAAAACGATTGAAAATTCGCAAAAATATACGTAGAACTGCTTTAAACCTACCGTAATGTTGGAAATTTTGGACACCCATAACATAAAATCTGTCTGCAAATAGTGTACCCCGGGTACACAATCCGGCACTAAGTGCCAGTTAGTGTACCCCGGGTACGCTATCTGGAGGGGTACCCTATGCAGCACTCTCCGGTACTAGCTAGACAATTGCGGGCTAATGTACATCTCTGAGCATAGCTTATATGCAAGTTTTTAGGGGGTCCGGGGGGTAAAGAGCCGCACTCGATATCATAAGGAGCGTAATCTGAAGTAGCATGCAGTGATTAATTGTTGGTGTGTAAAATAATAATCAATAGCTCGGCAGGAGTCGTTTGAAACCACGATCATACATCTAACAGGGGTCTACTGTACCCCCGACTTTGGCAAGACCCCCCGAGACGATTTTTCCACATCCCTCCGATTTTTCTGATAAGTAAATTTTTGAGCATATTTTTGCGATTTTTGACAATTTCAGACACGAAAATTGCCAAAATCTACTGTAACACAGCACTTTTTAGCTGTTTTAGCCCAAATTAGCGATATTTTTCGATTTTTGGCCGACAAATTGCGATTTTTGGAGCGTTGTTTAGTGCCCAACGCCTCCCTAGAATTTGGACTCAGACCCCACGGCCGGCGCCAGACCCTCCAACCCCCGCCCCCTTCGGCGGATGACCTGTTACATGTATGAGCACGATCTTTCGTCTTCGTTAAAGAATTGCAATTTCGGTGCTGTCCGTATACACTAATTGACGCGGTGATTTAAAGACTTTGAACACAGGTGGCGAACGCCTTAAGCTGAGACAAAGCTAAATAAGGCAAGCAGTAATTAGTTGTTGACGTCTAGAGTAATAATCTAGAAGTCGGGAGCAGTGGTTTGGAATCAACTCTGTCGTTTTTGTTAAAGATTTGTGACCTGTAGTACCCCGACCGAACCAGAAAGAAAAGCCGGTGTTTTTTGAGGAAAATCTCTGTTTTTCTACGCAATTCTTGATTAGTTGCGTTATTAAGTTGATGCAATTAAAGCGTGTAAAATAACTAATCAGTTGCAGCTCTGCATTGTTAATTATCTGTCGATTATTCTGTGTCGTGTGGCTTGATGTTTTGTTAGAAAAATTAATTCCGAATACGGAGAAGAAAAAAGAAAGAGAAGACTGTTCGGCAATCGCCATGATGAAGCGCGTTGCTGCACAACGAATAAGTACGCCAGGTGGGTGTGCTCTATGTGGGTCGTTAAATAAATAGGTAAATACCGGTTAGAACCGGTTTAGAAACAAACATACAAACATAACAACAAAACAAACAGAATAGCCCGTTTTCTTAAAAAAAGAATAATACATATGCGTTGCTGCAGTTTACCTACCTAAAATCGTACAGACTGCACATTGAACCAAGCGCTCACGTCCTGCCCAAAACAGCAATGAAGAGAGCGAGAGACCTAGCAAAACTCAGCTGCCAAACCGGCCGCGGCCAAATTAGCGCCAAATTCGAATCGGCCTATTCACTATTCAGCTGTCTGCTGCCTGAATGAATTCGAAACATACAAACAGAACAGGCTCGGCAATAAAGATTCGAGTTTTATAGATCACGTACAATTCAACTACTAGTAAACAAGTCAATTAAAAGTCAGTTTCTCACCTTCACAAGTGTTTACTTGACTTTTACTTGTACTTGTCAACAAGTTGATAAACACTTCACATTTGCTTGACAATGCCTTCAAGGCCAAAACAAAGCCGAAACAAAAAGGATTGGGCTTGGGTAGTTTACGCTATCCCGTGTGTCACGGTTGCCCCAGAACCCATGGAAGCGGTGTTTTTGTGGGTTCGAGACCTGTCGAGGCGATGGGAAGTAGTCAACACAAAGCCATGAGTCAAGCATAGGGGTTAGTTTCAGGCTTAGGCTTAGGCCTATTCAGACATGGGCTAGCATTTCGTTTTGTTTTGTTTTGTTTTATGAGTTCCACTGTCCTTTCGGACAGCTCAGGACACCCCTCGCTCTTTTCAGAGCCCTTCAATGGGGTAGCCCCGTCTACAAACAACCCTCCCCTTTGCTGCCATTGGGTGCAACGGCAGCGCCGGTTCGGTTCCCATTTACCTACTGGCCATCACTGGCTTTCGGCGGTCTGGGTTCGGCTTTACGTCGACTACTTCCAGTTGCTTTGTCTGGTTTCGAACCCACAAACAACCGCTCTCATGGATGCCGGGGCCGCCGTGACACACGGGATAGCGTAAACTATCCGTGGCCAAGATGCGACCTTAATTCGTCTGAGGGGGGGGGTAGAATTTTCAATTCCAGAGGGGGGTAGGAGCGCCTGAGTGGTTGGTAAGCCTATAAGTCTCATTATTGGCGAAAATCAAGGTTTGTTGACATGTTTTTCGCTAAAATAAGTTCACCTTATCTAGGCATACTTTTATCATGAATTTCACAATATTCTTCCAAAAATTTCCTGAGAGGTAGGTCAGAGCCTGAGGGGGGCCATTTGCCCATGTGTGCTTCAGCAAAAAAACCGGCCGGGTTGTTTACCGACCGTCCACTGACCGCATGCATATGACAGACAAGACAGACAGAAAGACAGACAGAGAAAGAAGATTATAGGCAGCAGTTCAGCAAGCGGTCCGGGACCGTCCAGACGCACAGAGGTGGTGAGCAAGCAGTACACGGTGGTGAGTTCGGTGTCAACCAGGCTGGAGTGGCGGATTGACAAGTTCGAGAAGCTGATGAAGCTCTACAAGAACGGGCAGAACCTGATCAGTCAGCAGTTCGGCGCTAGCAACAACGACAACGTTGTCTGGGAACTGCACGTCTATCCGAATGGAAAGAGAGAGGACGACGCCTCTCAGGTGTCCTTCTTCCTCAGACAGGTCGGACTGACGGTGAGTCCACCTCAACTCTACATTGGCTCTTCCTTCTTCTTGCTCACATGTAGTCAGGGGGATCATAGCCATGTATAACTATAAGCCTGATTGACCTAATTTGCCACAAAGGGGCAATGTTGCCATCTATAGCTTTCAGCCAGACATTGGTTAGCATCCTGAGCTCATTTTTGTTAGCTGCAATTAGAGCGCGGCTAGTACTAAAGCCTGGACTGAAATTTTTTCAGTCTGCGTAAGTGTAAACAGAACTTTCTAAAACCAAACCATACCAGAAATACAGTCTGGCACTTAACGCCGTTTATGGTAGTGGCACCATATATGGTTCACATACCAACTCCAAAGGTAGGGGTACCATATATTGTGACGCTACCATATATGGTTCAGGTACCAACCCCAAAGGTAGGGGTACCATATATGGTCACGCTACCATAAATGGTTCAGGTACCAACCCCAAAGGTAGGGGTACCATAATATATGGTGCCAGTACCATAAACGGCGTTATGTGTGTGACTCTAATAGTTCCCGGCCAGGGATTGTGGTCGGGGTTTGCCCAGAGACAGAGTCCAAAATTTTAAGAAGATCCAAAACACCTGAAAATGCGTCTTTACCAAGTTTTAATTAATTCGACTGAAATACACTATTTTAGAGCTAAAAACAAGCAAAAATCTATGAAAGGGCCTCTAAAACATCTAAAGAAGATTCAAAACACCTGAAAATGCGTCTTTACCAAGTTTTAATTAATTCGACTGAAAGACACTATTTTAGAGCTAAAAACAAGCAAAAATCTATGGAAAGGGCCTCTAAAACATAGATTTGTCTAATGTGTTTAATACATTCATGTCTCGTTAATCGTTGTCTCGACCTTTAAGGCACAAAAACTCAATTTACCCCCTTTCTTTCTTCGTTTTTTGTGCGATCGAAAGCAAAGACATGCGCTGCATTTTCATGAAATATAATAGTTTACTGTAGGGGGGTCAAATCGGGCCTAGAAGGGGTTCGAAAAACATTTTTGGACGTCATTTGAAAGAGAATATTTTTCTGATTTCAAATAAGAAATCGGAACGCTTCTACTATCCTTTGTTCCCGAGATATGAGGCAAAACCTGAGAGAGCGTCGAAAGATTGTCTCTCAGAAACGGCCTAGACAATAATAAAGTGTCTTTTCTTTTTAGGTCAAATTAAACTAAAACACAAAATTTTAGGCAAATCTGAGCCAAAAAATATTCGATTTGTCCGGGAAGAGCGGATAGTTAGAAAAAGCGGCTCTTAAACTGACAGACAACTAGTGCTTTCAGCGCAACGAAGAGCCAATCATGACCGAGTTCCAGATCTATTGCTTGGACAAAGAGTCCCAGCGTGTCAGCATCTGCAGAGACACCAAGGACTTCACCCATCAACAAGGAAGGGGAAAGTTTCAGGTCTCTTCTTTACTTACACCCTCCGAAGGGGAACGGGTTTATGGCCTTTGGAGACCGACAAATTAGATAAAATTCTTCACTTTCCCCCGTTTTCTGCCGTTCGCTGTTTAGAATTTCACACTAAAATAAAATTGCTTCTAGAACGGCCTTTTTAGGCTGTTTGAGCCCAGAACTAATCAATTAGCGCTTTTTTCTACGAGTTTACGGAATAGAAAATTACGCTCTACCTAAAAATGGATTCATACTCGTTTAGAAAAAGATCGCCAGGCGACTTTTCTGCAGAAAAACTGTAGATAAATATTTTCTGCTCAACAGACACTTCTTGCGAGCTTCTTCCAAATTTTGCGCCGGTTGAGCGCTCTCCTGCATTGTTATAGTGGTTTCGCACTAAAACAATATCATTTACACATTCCTGCCATTGAAAATTTGCCGGCGACAAAAATAGTTCAATTTTTTAACTACATTTTTGTAGATTTTTGTCGCCAGCGGACAGATCTCGCACGGCGTTTGGGCTCGTTTCATACTTTAAACGAGTTTTTCTACCTACAGAAAAGTCGCCAGGCGATCTTTTTCTGCAAAAGTATAAATGCACCTTTAGTCCCCATAGAATTTGGGCTCAGACCCCAACCCCCCTCCCCTTCCGATCCGATCCGATTTGTGGGGGCCTTACGGCCTACGATCTGACTCGAGGTCCATTCCGCTACCCCCGTGATTTGTTGTTGTTGTTGTTAGTAGCCAAAACACCGCCGACTCCCGAATCATTCAAGGCTCAACCCCAGGAAGGACGCCACATCCCTGGGGCTGCTCCACAGATCGTGTAGTGTTAGATCAGTTGGCTTCACAGAGCACTTGAAAAGGTGTTCAGAGGTATGTTGGGCTCTCCGACAATCAGGGCACAGGTCATCTGGGCATAGACCAATGCGGTTTTGCCAAGTCCTCAGCATAGTTGAATATCCAGAATGTAGTTGAGCAAGGGTAGTCCTGGTCTTCCGAGGCAGTTCCTTCTCTTCATCGCAGATGGGCGGTGGGTATCCTCCTAGTCTGATGGGCGGGTTGTAGCTATTCAGGACAGAGTTGACTGTTTCTTTGTGCAGCGTTTCAAGGCCCGTTTTGTAGGTGACTAGATCAGTTGTCTCATTGAGCAAGAAACGGTCGATTAAAGCTTTGTAACATTGTTTCAAGCTTACCCGTAGTTGGCGAGGTTGGATTTGAGCTTGGGATTCTTGATGGTTTGGGTGACTAGGCAGGAAGGTTCTGAGGAGGAATTGGGAGCAGAGGAGGTCGCTGTGGTGTTTGACTGGTAAAAGTTCAGTCTCTTGGTGCAGGTGCTGTTCTGAGGTCATCTTAACACAGCCAGTGATAACTCGGAGTGCAGCGTTCTGGGTTGCCTGTAGTTGTGTCACCTTTGTTCTGCTAAGGTTTGGAAACCAGATCGGTACTGCGTAGCTCAAAACAGATCGGCCAATGGCTTTATAGGTGAGCATCAGGGTTTCTTTACTCTGTCCCCATGTGGTACCGGAAAGGGCGCATAGAATATCGGTGCGCTTTCTCATTTTGTTCCTCAGTTGGTCGGGGTGCACTGAGAAGGTGCTCATGGTGTCGAACACCACTCCCAGAATCTTGATCTGCTGAACTGTCGGGATAGGTTGGTTGTTCATTACAATGTTCAGATCGGTGTTGTATTCGCCTGAGAAAGTCGTGAACAGGATTGCAGCTGATTTGGTAATTGAGAGTTTCAGGCTTCGATCAGACAACCATTTAGTAACAGTGGTGAGGTAGCGGTTCAGTCTTTGGGTTAGGGGTGGGATTTGTGGTCCAGACATCATGACGGTTAGATCATCTGCATAGCTAATGACTTGGATGTTTGGGGGTGGTTTCGGTAGGCTGCTCATGTACAGGTTGAAAAGTAGAGGCGAAAGAATGCCCCCTTGTGGTACGTCTTGTTTCAGTCTTCTGTGTTTCGATCTTGATCCTCGGAATTCCACAAAGGTTTGTCATCCATTCAGGTAAGCAGACAGCCATCTGGTCAAGGTTGGAGGGATCCGTGAGTTGGCCAGATCTTGTAACAAGATGGCGTGATCAACTGTATCGAAGGCACTGGTTAGGTCAAGGGCTACAGCAATGGTACGAGAACAGGGTTTGGCTTGGTTTAGACCAGCAGTAATTTGGCTGTTAATCACGTGTAAGGCAGTAGTTGTAGAGTGGTTCTTCTGAAAGCCATGTTGGTGGTCAGCCAGGTCTGTGTAGACATTCAGGTAAGGTAGAATCATTCGTTCCAAGATCTTAGCGATGGGCGACAGAAGAGAGATCGGGTGGTAGGATTTTCCTTGGTTGGTTGGTTTGCCAGGTTTCAGAATGGGGATGACATGAGCAACTTTCCAGGGTCCGGGAATCAGGTCGGTCTGAAGGGAGAGGTTAAAGAGCTTGGTCAGGTAGGCAATTCCGGTCGGTCCAAGGTGTTTGAGTAGGAGTGGACATAGGTCATCTGGTCCGTAAGCTGTCGAGGGTTTGGAAGTCCTTATGGTGAGGGCAGTTTCATGTTCAGAGAACTGGATCGTGTGTTGGCCTTTCCGCTTCTGTATGTATCTGAGCACAGTCTTCTTACTTCGATTTGGTCTGTCCGGTCGCAGAGTGAACTGCTGGTTGAAGAGGTTGGCGCATCGTCGGGGGTTTGAGACCGGTTTGTCCATAAAGACAATCGATTCGTTGGGTGGAGGTTTGGGCGGGTTTGTCAGTCCTTTCACAGTCTTCCAGAGATTTTTGAGGCCAGTGGTGCAGTCGAACGAGTTAACATGTTCTCGCCATTTTTCAGTTTTGTACTGGTGAACTCTGTTAGCAATTTGTCTTGACAGGATAGAGATACGTGGCGAAGATGGGTTTTGGGCCCTTAGTTTATCTCGTTCATCAGCCAACTTGGCTGCATCAGTAGGGAAGTTCTGCCTGACATATGGGATTCGTCCAGTCGGAATATGGTGAGCAGCGGCTTTAAGCAAGATCTTCCGAAAGGTCTTTTCATCGTGAAAGATATTACTTGGCTCTGGGAGTTCCGCTAGTTTTCTTTCCGTTTCCTCTTTAAATCCGGTCCAGTCAGCTTTTTGGAAGTTCACATAGGTGCGGTCTTTAGATGGCCTTTTGGGTGTCTCAGTCATCAGAGTCAGGATAATCGGGAGGTGGTCCGAGTTCAAGGCTGTAGCCGTAGTCCAGTTTATGGTCAGAAGGGTAGAGCTAGCCAGAGAAAGGTCTGGAGAGCTGAGAACTTCCCCCACTTGGCGAGTGGGTTGTGGTCCATTCAGAACTCCCAGGTCACTTTGCTCCAGTAAGTTGGCCACGTAACGTCCTCTTGTATCTTCAGGGGCGGATGAGTGCCATAGTCCGTGGTGCGCGTTTATGTCTCCGAGGATCAAGCAGTCAGTCAGTTGTAGCAAGTGGTCAATCGTGGGTCGGTATCCAGGAGGGGTACAGGTGCGTGGTGGTAGGTAGAAGTTAACAATCGTCAAAGGTGAGCCATCAGGTAGTATTTCTATGCAGATTTGTTCGAGCACTGGGTCTGGTTCAGGGAGCTGTTTGCGATGGAATTTGACATCATCACGAATGATGAAAGCCAAGCCACCACCTTTGTTCGTACCGCGGTCCTTCCGTATCATGGTATATCCAGGGGTACTAGGAGTCTTGGTTTTCTCAGTCCATTTAGTTTCTTGGATAGCAGCAAGTTTTGTTCTGGTTTTCTCCATAAAGTGCAAGACATCATCTAGTTTTCCAGTGAGTCCATTCACATTCAGCTGGATTATCCGAAAGGGCTGAGCTGGGGTCTACGTTTGATGTGGTTTGAAGCAGCATGGGGCCTGGTAGGCTTCAGTCCAATCGCGTGCGCGGAGTAGTCCGGAGCAGGGTCGTAGGTGCAACCAATCCATACAGATGGTGCACCTCACTGACGTTTGTCGACGGGTTATCTCATCAGAGCATATTGTGCATTGCCATTTTCCATTTACAAGCGGTCCTGGGTTCTGTTCCACACCGGCTCTGATCAGCAGTAGGAGCAGCACGGCCGGCATGTGCCACTCCCTGGAGAAAAACCCCGAACGAGTCGTAGGTCGATAGGCATTTGGAGCTTGGTTTGACGGTCCTTGGCCTCCGCTTTGCAGAGGGTGGATTCGCGACTGAGACGCGACCGTCTTGGAATCCCCCGTGATTCGTCATCTCGGACGTTGCCCTTCTTTCACTGCCAGCCACTCCTAGCCATGCTGCTGGGCGCCGGTCACCAGGAGGGCGGCCGGCGTGTCGATGCCATGATGCTGACAGCTCCCGACGGCCGCGGTGCCCCATATGCCAGAGGGCTCCCGGCATAGTTGGTTTCTCAGACAGCTTCTGACATCGTAGATCTTCTTCCCAATGCGGTATGCTTTGTGAAGCGGCTTCGGTGCAACCACAGATCCAGTTGGTTCCCATTTTACCTACTAGCTGTCACCAGCTTTTGGTGGCCTGGGTGGAGCTTTGCGCCGACGACCAACTCTTTGCGGTAAGAAACTTGCCGCGCCGAGAGGATGAGCGCACGACGTCGCGCACAGTGGCTATGCGGCCTAAACCACTACACCAACTGCGCCCGGCCCCCCTCCCCTTGTACAGATGATCTGTATGGTAAACTGTTTTTTAATATTGCCAAACTTCGGTTGCATCCCTTTTACGTTAATGTGGAATTGATTGATCAATTATAATTGACGAGTCGAGCTTTGGCAGAACCGGGCCGATTTGTAAAAAATTTTTTGAATGCCAAATAACCTTTTTAATGAAAATTATTCATTTCGAGAATTTATTTTTCAAAATATTTTTTCCGTGCTTGAAGTTCTAGCTAATAGGATATGCAAGAATGCGTCAGAAGCAACTTTAAATAGAAAATCTGATGTTTTGGTTTAAAGATAGTGCTACAGTTTGTCTGAGAGTCGATATTCTACCTGCAGCATTGCTCACAGAGTGGCTGCTGCCCTTCAAAACCTATTTTAGGCTTAGAATAGGCATGAAATTGATAGAACTGCACTGCTAATGTATATCTGAGGCTAAATTCAGCCGTTTCCCTAGAAAATATCTATACTTTGAATAAAATTAGAAAATTTCGAGCATTGTCTTTTAAAGTGCCTAACAATACTAGATCTGAGCAGCAATTTGGCGGTGTGTTGCAGGTGACCAAGGACCGTATGGAGACGGCGTTCCGAGCAGACGGCTCTTTGTATCTGATCTGCGAAGTGGAGTATTTTCCGCCGGGGGCTAAGATTCAAGTCAAGTCGGAGGGGTCGCCACGACCGGTCGAGACTCCGCCCCCTGAAATGAACCTCAAAGAACTGCTGGACAAGGAAATTCTCACTGACTGTTGCATTAAGGTTCGTCTCTATTGTAATGCAGTCTGGCTCTTAACCATACATGGGCCGGAAAAATGGGTTGGGGGTAGTCAAAATCCGAAAATTTGGGGGTGGGCCTGCCGGTTTGGGGGGGGT
Source organism: Sabatieria punctata (assembly GCA_030248155.1). Taxonomy (NCBI): domain Eukaryota; kingdom Metazoa; phylum Nematoda; class Chromadorea; order Araeolaimida; family Comesomatidae; genus Sabatieria; species Sabatieria punctata. The sequence goes on from JASANB010000422.1 coordinate 132,846, forward strand.
CGCGGCGATTTTGGTGGGTGGGGTCAGGAACAAAAGTTGGCTTCAGGTGGGTGGGTGGGGTCGTTTTGGGGGGGTCGAGCCCAAGGGGGGGGGGGCGCAAACCCCCCAGACCCCCCCCGGCCCATGTATGCTCTTAACGCCTTTATGGTACCGACACCATATGGTACCCCTACCTTGGCTGGCATTGGTGCTTGGCATTGGCTACCATATATGGTCCGTGGCTATGGGTAGTCCCAGAACGTGGGGGTACCATCATCATCGCCACTATGGTAAAACGAGCCAAGTAACAGAAAGTCGAAATCGAGAAAATCACCTTTTAAATATTTGCTACATTTTCGTGAATTAGCTTCAATATCAGTTTAAATGTTTTTTACCTAAAATGCAAGTACATAATTGGTGTGCAAAACATTGTACATGTGTCACTTGTGTTAAATTAAGTCAGCTAACAGGAAAAGCACGAAGCACTTGGCTCATTTTACCAGATTCACCTGGTGATGTCCATGTACATTCCTCTGATTTACATGGATGTCAATGACTTTTCGCTATGAAAAAGCCGCACGAACCATGACATGCAATGCACAGTTGTTAGAATTGAAGGCCTAATATTTTTTCTCAATTTTTAGAAAATAAATTTCTTTTGAAAATCGTCTAAAGGTGTCCAGCGTGCTAGTACAGGTAGTTACAACAAATTTTGCACTTTTGCACCTCCTGTCAGTTAAGAAAGCTGTTCGAAAAGGTCAATACAGGTCTAAACACTGCCTATTACTGCATAATTTCACCGAAAATTGTCTTTAAAGGCACTTCTAGGTGAACCTAAGCAAGGATTTCTTAAGCAGTCGCTGTTAAGCTCAGTGCAAAAGAGAGAAGTATTATGCAGGTTGCTGGATAAAATCTTGGCTGCTTCCAAAGAATTGACTAAAAAGTAAAAATTGCATGCATGTACGTGAATTTTCCCACCTTTGCCCCAATTTGCACATTGATTAAAAAATTGTTTGAGCCTTAAAAATCGTTTTTTAAAGACTTAAAAAAGGTTTGACCCCAACATCTGTGCTGACCTGTATCTGTTGACTGAAGTACGGTTTGTCGGCTCAGCCGAGCAAGTAATATATTGGTGTTAAAGTAGTTAGTTCAGGTGGGCGACCGTCTAATAAAGGCGCATCGGTGCATTTTGTCCTACCACAGCGAGGTGTTCCGGTCCATGTTCCTGCAGGATTCCATGCTGGAAGCTCAGAACGGTATCATCGACATTCAGGACACCTACTTCGAGCCGGTATTATAGTTAGGCACTTACGCCCTTTATGCTACCGACACCACACCATATATATGTTGCCGCTCTAGGGTGGTGACACCATATATGGTACCGGTGCCATGGTACCACTCTGGTCAGATTTCGTACCATACATGTAACAGGTCATCCGCCGATGGGGGAAGGGGGGTTGGGGGCGTCTGGCCCCGGCCGGGGGGGTCTGAGCCAAAATTTTGGTAGGGTAGGGCACTAAAAAACGCTTAAAATCGAAAAAACCGCAATTTTTGGGCTAAAAATCGCCAAAAATCGCTAATTTGGTGCTGAAATACAGCTAAAAAGTGCTGTTTTGCAGGCGATTTTGGCAATTTTTGTGTGTGAAATTCTAAAAAATTGCAAAAGTTTGCTCAAAAATTTACTTGCCAGAAAAATCGGGGGGAGAAAAATCGGGGGGGGGGGGTCCAATCCGGCGGGTCTGGCCTGAGTCGGGTGGGGGGCAGACCCCCACCCAGCCCCCCTGTTACATGTAGGGTCGGTACCATAAAAACGGCGTTAAGTGCCTGATTGTATTATGAAGAAGCTTTTGAGAATAGGGATGGGATCGCATGCGTTATTTTTTCCATCTACGGTACCGATATGCTTCCACCCCACCACAGGACCCGAAGGTAGGGGTGCCGTCATGTGTGTAACCGGGGCATACATGTGTATGGGGGTGCCCAGGGCGGCGTGTTCCGGTTTCCTCCTTTCCGGTTTCCTCTTTTCCGGTTTCCTCCTTTCCGTTTTCCTCCTTTCCGATTTCCTCCCCTCATATTCCGGTTTCCTCCTTTTTAAAATTGTAGCATAATTTGGCGAGGTTTAATCTATATTATTGCAGTAGCAAGCTTAGGGTTATTTTTATGCAGTTGAAATATTTTATTACATATTATTACATACATTCGTAAATGGAAAGGTGTAAGCTAAATCTATCATGTAGTAGAATTGTTAGAACACTGCTCGTTCGCCACGCTTACTTTGGAAGGCGGGTAGATCAGCCATCACACTAAGAGAATGTGCTCGCGGGCCGGCTGCGCTCGATTTTTTCGGTCGCGGGACAGGGCGGATCAGGACGAAGTTTTGAGAACATTTTAAGATTTGATCATTTTAATTATAACTTTGAAAGCTTTTCTAAAAGAGGGACCGATTTCCATGCCAGTTGGTCCAGAGCTTGTGGGTCGGGCTAACTTTTTAGAACGGCTGCACTAGGCTGTCTAGGCCGAATTTTACACATCTCTATTGCATACATGGGCCGGAAAAATGGGTTGGGGGTAGTCAAAATCGAAAATTTGGGGGTGGGCCCGCCGGGTTGGGGGGCCGCGGCGATTTTGGTGGGTGGGGTCAGGAACAAAAGTCGGCTTCAGGTGGGTGGGTGGGGTCGTTTGGGGGGGTCGAGCCCAAGTTGGGGGTGGGCAGGAACCCCCAGACCCCCGGCCCATGTATGCTCTATTGCATTTTAGAGACAGGGAGGACTAATGATAGACTGGTAGGGACAAAATGTTAGTATAACCCACTATC